>CABEGB010000738.1:0-255335 GCA_901521435.1 Crematogaster levior
GAAAAATTGAATATTATATGCCTGAATGAAAGACATCAACATAATATATTGAGTTTTAACGTCGCTTGATAATAGCAATAGTTTCATGAAAAAATGCAATATGCTTATCGTACCAAAGTTGAAGATGGATTGAGAATTCGTTGTGCCACCACCCTTCATAGTGAAGCCGCATGCAGTTAATTCTTTTTAACAGAATTCAGCTTCGCTCTCTTCAGGATTCTAGGTAGCATCACTTCGATGCACCAAGCACGGCATCTATTCTATGCAATCCCATGAGCCAAATTCTAGTCTGAGCTTTTATTTTAAAGCCAGCATGACTCTAATGGAGAAAATATTCAAATTTTGGTGCTACAATTTGAGACGATCCATTCCACAACATAAACCACTGAGGATTCAGTACTGTAAAATCTTACTCAAATTCCAAATTCATGCTCAGATCATCTGGGCCTCGCAATACAGAGACCCCACAAGTGCATGTTTCCTCGCGGAAACAGAACGTCTTTACAAAACAGAAAATTTAGCCATAAATGACAGCCTGCGTTGATTTGCGGCTCAACGGAACAGCCAGTAGAAAACAGAAGAATTTATAGGTTCCATGTCGATACAGTGCAAGAGCAAACACATGAGTTTGTTGACTGCGTCAATCCATATGACGAGAGTGATGCCCGCGACGAGCATCATTACCGAGACGCCTTCATGTCTTAAACGTGCTGAATTACATTAAGTTAAACTACTAGGGCCCTCGATGGGTAACACGTTCAATAGACGATGTTTTCACCGTTATGCGCACGAAGCAAATGATAATATAAAACCTGTAATCAGAAAGAATATGTATATTACATGTATACACAAACAAATAAAATAGGCCTTTCAAATAGAGCATATTTATTCATTCTTTAGCACTGTAATTTTATCTACCACAAAACATATGCTGTGTCCGAAAAATTTAATATATATTTAATATTAAAACAATAGAACACAATTATTAATGAAGAAATAAAAGTTTTGATTGGCAAATAATAAGAGATAATAAATCTTTATCTTGAATGTTAAGGGAATAGAAAGAGCAAGGTCCTTTCCTCCTCCCTCTCTTTCTTCTTATTCCTCTTTCAGAGTGGGGAATCTGCTTTTTTTTGATAGCCTGTTTCATTCATATATAGTTTTACTATTTATCATTAAAATAATCACCTTTATATAACGCACGAAGAATAAGCGAACAGAGCAACGTTCTCCATACTGAAGCGCGGTCAGCCGAAATTGCCATTGTTATATCATACGCATGCTATTGTTGAGCATACAACTGGTTGGTACATACGCACAAAATAATATAACAATTGCGGTCGTAACCGAAGCACAAAGAGTTCGCTTTCATTCAACGTAGCAGCAAAGCCCGCAGCCAAACACATTCTAGGCCCAAATCAATATCTTCATTCTCGATAAATTGAACACCGTAGCATTGAATAACGAGTCTATTTCCAAAACGATATCAGTCTTCGATATGTACGCCTTCTTCACGTGAACTTTGTAAAACATAGTTTTGGTGTCTGTGTCCCCTTCCGCAATACATACGCAACATAGCGTTGTTATTACATACAGTTATTACATATTACATATTCTGAGTCTCCAATAGTTTGATTATATATTATTTCCCAGCTTAAATTATATCTTCAATTCTGTGCATGTAACGGAAGCAAGCCTCTTCAGTGCCAACTTCCCTTTTATCTATGTTTGTTATTCGAAATAACCACGCCTCTTTTTTACCTTATATAAATTTGAAAATATCTGTAATAGATTAATGAGAGCCTTTACGATCAATGTAATATTAAACAAGACATAAATTGGGATAATTACTTATGTCAATATAATTAAAAGTTTTGATTAGTACAATGTCCAATACGTGTATGGTGCTCGGTTTTAATCACAAAAAAAATCAATTCAACCTAATAAAGATTAAGTCGATAAAAAATACTAGGCTAAAAGTTTTAGCCTTTTGAGCTTTATTCGATACATTTTGCCGGAGGTCGACAGATCATCATCAACAGCCCAGGCCAGGCGACGCTTGGCAAAAGCGTCTTGATCGCGGCGATCACGCGCCAACGTGATCGCCGAGTTTTAGACCACGACGCCGTTTGCCGTGAACAATTTCAAAATTGGCACTCAGCAAAGCAATTCTTCACCGAACATCATCGCCTACCGATGCGCAGTTTGTGTCACAGTTTGAGCAGTGGTTCATCTGAAATCACCCTCAAACCCGGCGGTCGTAAAGGTTCTTTTCCCTTGTTATCGACCGCATCGTTTCCGCCACGCGCAGTGGAAATGTCGAATAGAGATGAGTACTTCAGGCCTCCACCCTTCTTCTGAAAACTACCCTCAAAATGCCCAATAAAAGCCTCGGCAGTATCGAACGACACAGCCACCGACGCGCAAGAGTACCATCTGTCGAAATATAAAGCTCGAATTTGTACTCTCCAATCATTCTCAAAATTTGTAAGTTTCATTTACAAAAGCATCTTTTCCTCGGCGAATTCGAACCTTACCAGGTCGTCGAAATATAGCCTGAGAGCCTCTCCACCCTTCCTTCATTCTCAAAACTCAGGCTCAAGAAAGGCTCCTCTTTCGGCAGAATTAGTCCATTCTTGCATGCGCAGTTGTTCCCAATGAAATATAAAGTTTGAGTATTCTGTACTCCTCCACTGAAATACGAAAGGCTCATAATGTTATCTTTTCCGGCAGACACTGAAACTACGACGCGCACCAGGTCGAGTCATAGCCTGGAGACCTGTGGTTCTCTGAGTTCAATTCTCGATACAATTTTTTTCCCCACGGCAGAATCTATCACCGCGCCTTCGATGCGCAGTAGCTTGCGTCTAGGGGCCGGATAGACCGAGGAATTGCACTCATCCTCTTCACACCGGGTTCAGTTAGTGCGCCCTTTTCGGCAGGTCGACAGCCTTACCGACGCGCGTGAGCTTTAACTCCGTCGAACATAGCCTGAGCACTTCTGTACCTCCACCCTTCTTCTGAAACACTCGGCGGCCTCAAAAAATAAAAGGCTCATGGCAGAATATCATACCGGGCCTGCCGACGCGCGAAAATGCACCCAAAATTCCACCTCTTCAAAACCAAAACCTTGCGCCTATGCCTGCAACATGCCTCTGCCTAGATCGTCACCGTGCGCCCAAGTCAAGGCCGTTAAAAAGTGCCTTTGCCTTGCAAAAGTGGCTTCAAACTCACCCCAAGATGACGCTCACTGCTACCTAAGTGGCCGCTCCTGACTTGGAGCCAAAGGCCTGGGGTGGTCTCCACACAAGTGGAGGCCAAATCTCAAACTCTGAGCATTCTCGATTCAAACAAAGCACTACACTCCATATTACAATGTCGTCTGATCTCCGCCATGAAAGCAGTGCAAGGCCTTTACCTTGAGCCGCAAAAGGCCTTTGGGGGGGTTTCTAAGAAGAAGGGTGGAGGTACAAATCTCAAACTTATTTCTGACGAATAAATTATGCGCAAGGGTACTTTATTTTTGGAGCCGCCAAAGGTTTGGGGGTGGTTTCAAGAAGAAGGGTGGAGGTACAAATTCTCAATCTCTATATTTCTGCGCATCGAGCAAGAGCAGTGTCGTTCGATTCTGCCGAAGGAAAAGGGTACTTTATTTTTGGAGGTACAAATTACTGCGCATCGAGCAAGAGCAGTGTCGTTCGATTTCGATTCTGCCGAAGGAAAAGGGTACTTTACTCTTGAAGACGCAAAAGGTTTTGGGGGTGGTTTCAAGAAGAAGGGTGGAGGTACAAATTCTCAAACTTTATATTTCGACGGTACAAATTACTGCGCATCGAGCAAGAGCAGTGTCGTTCGATTCTGCCGAGAGAAAAGGGTACTTTATTGATGGAGCCGCGAAAGGTTTTGGGGGTGGTTTCAAGAAGAAGGGTGGAGGTACAAATTCTCAATCTCTATATTTCGACGGTACAAATTACTGCGCATCGAGCAAGAGCAGTGTCGTTCGATTCTGCCGTGGGAAAAGGGTACTTTATTTTTGGAGCCGCCAAAGGTTTGGGGGTGGTTTCAAGAAGAAGGGTGGAGGTACAAATTCTCAAACTCTATATTTCGACGGTACAAATTACTGCGCATCGAGCAAGAGCAGTGTCGTTCGATTCTGCCGAGGGAAAAAGGTGCTTTATTGATGGAGCCGCCAAAGGTTTTGGGGGTGGTTTCAAGAAGAAGGGTGGAGGTACAAATTCTCAAACTCTATATTTCGACGGTACAAATTACTGCGCATCGAGCAAGAGCAGTGTCGTTCGATTCTGCCGAGAGAAAAGGGTACTTTATTGATGGAGCCGCAAAAGGTTTTGGGGGTGGTTTCAAGAAGAAGGGTGGAGGTACAAATTCTCAAACTCTATATTTCGATATTTCGACGGTACAAATTACTGCGCATCGAGCAAGAGCAGTGTCGTTCGATTCTGCCGAGGCAGAAAAAGGGAAAAAGGTACTTTATTGATGGAGCCGCAAAAGGTTTTGGGGGTGGTTTCAAGAAGAAGGGTGGAGGTACAAATTCTCAAACTCTATATTTCGAGGTACTTTATTGATGGAGCCGCAAAAGGTTTTGGGGGTGGTTTCAAGAAGAAGGGTGGAGGTACAAATTACTGCGCATCGAGCAAGAGCAGTGTCGTTCGTTCGATTCTTTATATTTCGCGAAAGAAAAGGGTACTTTACTCTTGGAGCCGCAAAAGGTTTTGGGAGTGGAAAAGAAGGGTGATGGAGCCGCAAAAGGTTTTGGGGGTGGTTTCAAGAAGAAGGGTGGAGGTACAAATTCTCAAACTCTATATTTCGACGGAACAAATTACTGCGCATCGAGCAAGAGCAGTGTCGTTCGATTCTGCCGTGGGAAAAGGGTACTTTATTTTTGGAGCCGAGGTTTGGGGGTGGTTTCAAGAAAAAGGTACAAATTCTCAAACTTTATATTTCGACGGTACAAATTACTGCGCATCGAGCAAGACCAGTGTCGTTCGATTCTATGCTTTATTGATGAAGCCGCAAAAGGTTTTGGGGGTGGTTTTATTCTCAAACTCGACGGAACAAATTACTTGGAGATTCCGCCGAGGGAAAAAATTGATGGAGCAGCAAAAGGTTTTGGGGGTGGTTTCAAGAAGAAGGGTGGAGGTACAAATTCTCAAACTTTATATTTCGACGGAACAAATTACTGCGCATCGAGCAAGAGCAATGTCGTTCGATTCTGCCGAAAGAAAAGGGTACTTTTCGCAAAAGGTTTTGGGGGTGGTTTCAAGAAGAAGGGTGGAGGTACAAATTCTCAATCTCTATATTTCGACGGTACAAATTACTGCGCATCGAGCAAGAGCAGTGTCGTTCGATTCTGCCGTGGGAAAAGGGTACTTTATTTTTGGAGCGTGGGAAAAGGGTACTTTATTTTTGGAGCCGCCAAAGGTTTGGGGGTGGTTTCAAGAAGAAGGGTGGAGGTACAAATTCTCAAACTCTATATTTCGACGGTACAAATTACTGCGCATCGAGCAAGAGCAGTGTCGTTCGATTCTGCCGAGAGAAAAGGGTACTTTACTGTTGGAGTCGCCAAAGGTTTTGGGGGTTGTTTCGAGAAGAAGGGTAAAGGTAGCGAAGCGTCGTAGCCGTTGGTCTACGACTCCGGCGATCACGTTAACGTGATCGCCGCGGTCGTAGGACGCTTGCAAAGCGTCGTAGCCGTAGGTCGTTAACGTGATGATGATGATGATGGTGATTAAGATAGGCTCGCGTCGAGACTTCGGAACTCTCTTTGATGTTGGCCATCTCGCTTGCTCTTTGTTCGTTTTCTCTCTCGCTTTCGGTGACCCTCCAGCAAAATGTATAAACATCGAATAAAATAAAAACTAAAACTTTTACTTCGTATTTTGTCGACTTGAAAATAATTTTAATAGGTTATTGAGATTTTTGTGATTAAAATGACACCAAACACGACATAAATTGGATTATTTTTAATTAATACCTAATCAAAACTTTAATTATATTAACCTCGTAAAAAATTATCCAATTTATGTCATGTTTAATATTATTTTAATCGTAAAACTCTCATTAATCTAATACAATTATTTTCAAATTTATAAAATAAGAAATATTAGTTTAATTTCGAGAATAATGACATATACGTGGAAGACTTTATATACATTAGATAAAAAAAAGCGAGAGAGCTTCTTTGAAACACTTCAATTTACATACACAAATTGAAATATAAACTTTAAAAATAGGAAAATATGTATATAATCATGTGTGCAAGATAAATTAATATATATATATATATATATATATATAATATTTATTACGTATATGTACAGAAGGGGACACAAGACACAAATGTCTTTACAAGTTCACACATGAAGGCATGCACATATCAATTTGATATCATTTTAATCGTAAAACTCTCATTAATCTAATACAATTATTTTCAAATTTATGAAATAAGAAAGATATTAGTTTAATTTCGAGAATAATGACATATACGTGGAAGGCTTTATATACATTAGACAAAAAAAAGCGAGAGAGCTTCTTTGAAACACTTCAATTTACATACACAACATTTATATTATTTTGTATATATATGTAGTTATATATATATGCACATACACATGTAATATGTATATGTATTTCAATATGTGCATAAATATGTGGAAGGCATTTATGTCCTTATTGTTCGTACATTATATAAAATTAATTTTAATATTCAATAGTAAAATTATATGAATGAGAAACAGAATTTAATAAAAAAAGCGTTTATACAGAAGAGAGATAGAGAGAGAGAGAGAGAGTGAGAGAGAGAAAGAGAGGGAGGGAGAGGAAAGGATATATATGTATTTATAAATATTATTAAAGATAAAAAGATTTATTTATACTATTATTAATTTATATTTACACTAAATCAAAACTTTCGTTTTTTTATTGTAAAAATTGTGATATTGACAATATTAAATATATATTAAATTTTTCGGACATATATTTTATATGTTTTGTGATATAGATAAAAATTACAATTATTTCAGAATAATAATGAATAAGCGAAATATGTATATTTAATGAAAAATTTCTTTATTTTATATGTATACATACTAATATACATATTCTTTCTGGTTACAGGTTTATATTATCGACACTTCGTGCACATAGCACGGAACAGAACCATCATCTGTGGACATAGCGTGTTACCCATCGAGAAATTTCGTAGACATTGCTATGTAGTTCAATGTGCACGTTTTATGGACATAGAGGCGTCTCGAATTGTGGTCGCACCTAAATCGCGGGCATGACCACTCTCATCCTTAAAATAGTTGACGCAGTGTAAAAATATGTATTTACATATTTTGTATCGACATGGAATATAGAGATTCTTGTTTCTACTGTATTCCGTTGAGCCACCGTCAACGCGAACCTTGCAAATCCACTCTTTTCCTCTCTTGGAAAAGACAACGACAAAAAATATTGAGAATACAGTACAGAAAGCAAGGGGAAACTATTGTGCTAAATTTTCCCATAAACTCTATATAAATTTATATAAACTTAAATTTTATTTAATTTTTATTTATTCTATATTCTGTATTCTATAAAAAAAGTAAATAAATACTTGTCGATTGATTCCTTCTGTAAATTATCCTCTACATTTTTCAAGGCAGGTGTTTGTGGTGGTTGCCTTTGTAGCTCCCCTATTTCTGCTGGTATATAAACCTCCCATCTGTGTAAATACAGAATATACAAACTTCTTATAACTTCTATCCATATCTCTATAAACAGATGTATCTTTGAAAGGACCAACTTAGATAAAATTTACGAAATTATGAGACTTAGATTGATAAAAGTTAGAGACAGAGATTGAACTGAGGAGAATTACATGAGATTTATATAAAATTAAACTTATCTACGATACTTTGATCAGAAGTAGGAGGATATGTAATAGAAATAAATAAAGTTATTTTAACAGAAATAAAATTATTTTTTTTAACTTAGAATTGATATTTACTTATAATTTAGTTAAAAAAAGAAATATGAATCTTTTTCTTACATTATGTACAGTGTGTACCAAAAAGATCGGATATCCTTTCAATGACAGATTCTATAAAAAATTCTAAGATAAATTGATAAATTATTTTTTTATTTTTGTGAAGAATTAAGAAAAATAAATAAAATTAATGATGACATAGATATATATCTTGATATCTATGTCTTGAAATAAGAACATTATGAATACCGGAATAGTCTGGACATTTTTGCAAAAAATTTTTGTCTTAAGTCCTTGTGTCTACGATACTAGAAATCGGTTCAAGATCTCAATTCGAGAAATATGTAGCCAAGTAACTTGCAGTTTTTGGAAAAGTGACAATTTTATTGGTTGAACACTTCACGGAATTTGTCACTAAAAGGACATCCGGTCTTGTATAGAAGTAAATTATTATTTCTAAATACCACTATACTTCAATGTGTCCACTCACGTTTGGTAGAAGATAGCAGACTCTCTGCTGCTATTGGTTAATTTGCTTGAGAAGGGAAGACGATGGAGCGGCCTCGAGAGTGAAATTCTCGAAATCTTCATTTAGCACTTTACACCTGCAATACAGACATCGAATACAGATTTTCGATATTGATCGTGTGTGATCGTGGTGAAAAATTTAATATTTATTTTCCAAAGGTAAGAAAACAGGAAATTTTTTTGTTTAATGTTTGTCTGTTTTGTATAACTAATTCATAAAGTGAAAAAAACACAAAATGAAAAAATGAAAAAGGTGTATGTTCGCTACGTGTTTTCACGTGTTTCTATTTTATCTTTTTTTATTTTTTTTATAACAAGTTAGAATGGGATAGCCATATTTGGTCGTAATATACAAATATTTTGATTAACTTATTAACATTATTTGTGTAAATATGTACTATATACTTTTTTACAACTCGATAGACTGTGCGTCGATTCTTCGTCGTTCTTAAGGGGTTAGACCGCTTTGTGCTCTAAAATTCCATACCATTTTTTAAAGATTTTCTTGCGATGAGAAAAAGTAAAATAAAAATGTTTTTTAAAACACAGCATTCTATTTTAACTTGTTGTTTGATACAATTGCATCTTTAAATAATAAAAAATGCCTGTTTTTTTTACTATATATAGGAATGAGAATAAAAATGTATGTGTAAATAATCTTAATTAATTGTGTTGTAATATTTCAATTCCCATAGTATTTCTTATGTTCAGGTTTTAATAAAGATTCAGGTTTATGGTAAACCTAGATTTTGATTTTCAAATAACGCATCATTTTCAAATAATACTATATATGCTGTATTATATATAACTATTTATAATATATATTATAAATAACTACAGACTGCTCATTATATCATGATTAACAAACTTCAATGTAATGCTAAATTTAATTGAACCTAATAATTAGAATTGTTATGTATCTAACAATTTAAATAGAGAAATATATCATTTTCAGCCTCAGCTAGATTTTGATAATAAAATCTGGTTGTAATAATATTTCTACGAATACTTTTATCAACACGGTAAACTATCCAATCAACAAAGAATGCTTCCAAACAATTTTTTTTTAAAAGATTATTTAAAAATGTTAATAAAAAATAGCCTTTTTTATTTAAAAAATTGTTTACTTTAAAATTTATGTAAAACAAACATTATTTAATAGTCAATAAAAAATGTAATATTACAAATGTAAATACTTTTATCAACATGGTAGACTATCCAAACAACAAAAAATGTTTCCAAAAATTAAAAAAAATTTTTTAAAAAGATTATTTAAAAATGTTAATAAATAAATCCCTTTTTTAAGAAGAATTGTTTATTTTAAAATTTATGTAAAACAAATATTATTTAATAGTTAATAAAAAATGTAATATTAGAAATGTAAATTTTACAAATCAATATTATACAATGTATAATTATTAAAATATTATGTGTGTGTATAATTATAATATACAATATTTATTAATTATTATAATTTATAAACAAATAAATACTGAAAAACACTTAAAAAGCTTAAAAAATTGTCTACTTATTTGGTACGCGCCGATTATTTGTATCTAACAACACAACTCTCGTTAGCACAATAAATTGATTAATCGATTTAACATTGGATGCTAATAAATATTAATCATCGTAAAAAATTTCTTGCAAAAATCATCAATTATATATAAATTAAAAAGGATATTAGCATCAAAAGTTAAATTGAGCGATTTATATATCTAAATTTACTGACAAATAATCGGTGCGCAGTCTACCGAATTGGTAAAAGTATATTCACACAAATGTTATTATTATTATTAGGTCAAGATCTAGCGCGAACCAAAAATGACATTTTCTTGTTACAAAAATTATTCTCTATATTTTTATAATTATTCTCTATATTTTATTTCAGAGAGAGAATATGAATCCTATATTATCCCGTCATCCTTCATGTTACGCGAGTGTTAGTCGATTTCCCTACGTCAGCAGAATTTCAGTAGAAGAAGAAGATGTTAACTTCGTTTATCAATTTGTGAAAAAGAATGTCACCCATTACATAAAAAATATAGGAATACAGAAGAAGAAAACAATTATATAACTGGGACCCCCATTAAATTTCCAATTGAAGATTCTTCACGAGCATTTCGTATGGTTTGTATATTTCCTGATTTTATATATTACTGACCTGTAGACAGTAATTTAATTTTATGTTACAAGGTTTTGACAGTTTTACTTTTTAATTCAGAGAACTTACGGTTTTTGTATCTCAACATCTCCATGGCAAGACGAAATAGACCTTGATTATATGCTAGAAAGACGCAAATTGAAAATGATCGATAATCATGTTGGTATGTAATTTTAAATTGATAAATATGATGTTACTAAAGAAGATATGTTTTCGTTCGACAGAAATTATAACTAAATTTTCTATTTTATAAAGACATTCTATTTCACGAAGCTGTCTACCCAATTAGAGTCTCTATATACGAAATAGATAATCCTGGAAACATAATTGGAATTTGGGCTCAAGATTCTGATACTGAATCTGATCAGTGGTTTATGTTGTGGAATGGATCGTCTCAAATTGTGCTTTCAAAATTTAGAATATTTTCTCCGCCATTAGAGTCATGTAACTTTAAAACTAAAAAGCTCAGACTAGAATTTAAGCCCAGCTCATGGGATTACACCAAGATAGATGCCGTGATGCTTATTGGTACATCGAAATTGATCTTACCTAGAAATCCTGAAGAGAGTATGACTAGTCTGTTAAAAAGAATTAACTGCATGCATTTTCACTATGAGAATGAGGATGAGGATAAGGATAATTTAACAACAGATTACGAAAATGCGCACTTGGATATAATCCATCTTCAACAGAATTTTGATAAATATTGCATTTTTCATGAAAGGTATTGTAATTATCAACATTAAATAATATAATATGTTCAATTAATATATTCAAATAATATATTCAATTTTTCTTAATTCTTTTAACAATGAAAGTAAATTGTTTCGGTATAATTTGCTATAATAAAAAAACTGTTTATGAAAGTAATTTAAGTCCCAAGAAAATGTCTCAGGTGAAAAATTCTTATCATGTACCATTACTTAGTAGATACTCGCGTTGCCTATTGAAAAATTATTTAAATTCTGTGCAACGTATGAAACTCTCTTCGGCTGAATCCAAGGAACTACCACGTGACAGTTTTTCTGTACTTCTTGTAAAGTATTTTTTAAAAGTCTGTTTCTCATAATGGTATTTTTCACGTATTATCTTATGTATTAAAGTTTTATATTTTGTCTTTGCAGGATGAAATAATATTAAAAATATTAGTGAATTTAGATTTGAGGACATTATGTCGCTTAAACCAAGTAAATAAGCGTTTCTATTATTTAACACAGGACTCTGTACTCTATAAACGGTTGAACGTGCGAAACATAAGCTGCATAAAAACTATGTCTATTTGTAATATATGCCATACAAAAACTATGTATATTTGTGATATATTTCACTACTTTACACCAAGATGTAAATATTTGCAACAGTTAGATCTTTCAGCAAGTGGATTTCCTGTTTTGCATTTCGTAAAGTTTCTTGATGATTGTGGCAGCAATTTAACACATTTACGACTGAGTAGATGCCCATTTGTCGAAAATACTGCCCTACGCAATATTTCAAAGATATGCAAAAATTTGAAACGTATGTATGTATGCGTATGTAAATATATAAATATATATATATATATATATATATATATATATATATATATATATATATATATAAGAAAATTGATTATAGATAAATATTCAATACATGTTCTTTTTTAGAATTGGATCTAGAGTGTTGTTTTTGTATAAACGACAAAGGATTTTCGTATCTTGAACAGCTACAGAATCTGGAACATTTAAACGTTAATTATACAAGTATATTAACTGCAACACTTTGCAATATACTGCAAAAAAATCAACAAATACGTCAGTTACATTTAAAAACTTTGGATATAAATCTAAACGAACTTGCAATACATTTGAGTTCATGTCGAAACTTGGAAGTAATAAATTTACTAAACATCTCAAATCAATTTTCTCATCGATTTTCAATATTGGAGTGTATTAATGCTCTCGCTAATTGTAGAAATTTACGAAAATTTTCTCATCTTTGTCAGTAAGTATGTGCTATATATTTTTTTATAATACATGCGACTGTATTTTTTATCAAAATTCGTGTTTGCGTCTCTTGCGAACTTGAAAAAATTATATTAATTTTCTTTTTGCGATTAATGTACTGTAATAATAGTAACAATTGTTTTACAGGTTTGAATGCGAGTTATTTCACGATAGCTGGAACAGATTATTTTTCTCGTGTCAACATCTGGAAGAAATCGTTCTGTCCTCTGTCAGCAATGAAACTCTGGAATCACTAACACAGTGTCAAAATTTGAAACGGTTATATCTTTCCGATTCGATGTCTGTGGCATCTGATAAATTTTCCGTTATCTTAGAACAATGCCCCAAACTGCAAGAATTCTATCTTACAAATTGTAGCACTAACTCCAGTTTGATTAACCAATGGAGGGAAAGATATCCACGTGTGTTTATCTACGTAGAGACTTAACTGAAGAAAAAAAACAAATTAATATATTTAACGTGTTATATCCTAATCCATTGTTACAATTATGATAATATTCACTGTGTATTACCTTATATGGATGTTACTTAATATCCATATTTAACAGCCTTTAATAATAATTATTATTTAAATTAACAAGACTGTGTATTTTATCAATAATATGTTTGATTATCTTATTGAGATCAATACTTTATTATTATTTATCAATATTAAATATTTAAATAGAACACAGAATATTTTTCTAGATTTTATACATGTACATACAACATATGATGTATATGATGATAATTTATATAATTTGAGAAAAGTGGAGAAACGCTCGCTAGTCTTATAGACATAGATTTCGTAATTTTCGTATTTCGATTTAGAGAAATAATATTTACAACTTACAGAAATAATGCTTACGACTTTTTTAAATGTATGCCTTACACAACAGCAAAACTTCATACAGAATCAGATTTTGTAGTATTTGGTCCCCAATAATTTGTGTGTGTGTGTAAAAACAATATTATTTTTATTACAGTCTCAATTCATTCGATGATGATGACTTGAATAAATTACTTTCCTCTTGTCAACGTTTGGAAAAAGTTTTTAGTCTCATATTACCTCACCGATTGTAATTTGAAATCACTGACACAATGCAAAAATTTGAAACAGTTATATTCTTATATTGTTTAATTGGTGACATCTGACGAATACTCTGTTATTTTCGAATAATGTTTTAAACTGTAAGAGTTTTATCTCATATTCTGTAAGACAAATATTTGATCGACCAAATGGAAAGATACCTACATGTGGTTGACTTGTGTCGTCTACTTCAAGATATATAAAAGATATGAAAGTATTGTAATCATTGACATTAAATAATATGTTCAATTAATATATTCAAATGATAATGTCTAGCAAAATGATTCTGATCTTTTTAAAGTTATATCTTCGATTTAATAGCGACGAATTTGCAACATGTTAGAAAATTTTAATTATTTGTAGCTTCATTTTAATGTTCTTTTGCGTGCTAATGAAGACTCCATGAAGTCGAAACGTTAACTTATGTTTTGTTCATAATAAATTTGTTATATTAAATTGACAATTTGAATGTCATCTCTTTGTTAGCTCGTTCTTTACTTATTTGGCCTAGTTTATTCTATGAAAAGTATTTCATTTTGTATTAATGAAAATATATCCAAATTGTTGTGTAAAATATTTTTGATTTCTATCAAATTTCGATCATTTTAATCGATTAATTAAACTGGCAGAATTGTTTAAGTAATTTTATTAAAGCAAAATTTCTGATTACGATTCGTTGTCTCCGCATAATAATATAAATTGGAAAGTTGATCGTTGATTAAATTAATCATAATATGATTAAAAGCAATTAATTTTACTTAAATGTAGATGTAGGAAATAATGAGTACTAAGTATAAAGTAGACAATAAGCTGTACAAATTCTGTGAAATGTTTTTACTGCATTCAATGTTGCATTTTTTTAATGAAGAAAGAATTGAGAACATTTTTAAAAAATTAGGTTAGCAACTTAACTTATTGCCATTCACTATTTGAAAAGTTATCAATGCGCAAGCAAAAGTAAATTGGAAATGTAGAATTATTACGCATGCTTAAAGCAAATACAATTTCATTCCAGAACTTTTTTCAAATTTCAAATAAACCGCAACAATGGTCGAATCTATGGATCAGTTCATTTTTGCTACACTGCTGAACTGGTGCAATAAGTTAGAATGAGACAATATGGATATATTTTTTTCACTTTAACTTATTGCACCAGTTCAGCAGTACAGCTAAAAAAAACAGACTACTAAAAATACTATAGTATACGTGACATGTATTATATAACTTTTAGTATTAAAATCCATGGATTTAAGGGCCTGAGCACAGACCATTGCATAACGCATAACGCATATGCATAAGAAATTTGATTGGTCCGTTAGCATGTGCATAAGGAATTCGACCAATCGAATTTCTTATGCATATGTATTATGCATTATGCAAAAGTCTGTGTTTCCAGCTTTAAGGAGTAAGCAGTGAAACTTAAGCAAATTGACCAATCACGGTCAACCATTATTGACCGTTAAAATGTAAAAAACCCTAGAAAATGGTCGAACCTAGAGATCTCGATATAAATAGAGAAGCGACAACGGTGATCGATACGTGCGATATATCGCAAAAGGCAGCCATGTTAGTTCCACACAATAAAGCCGACGGCACGTAATAAGCACGAGAGTGAGAGAGAGCGAAAGACGCTCGCTTTCTCTCGCTCTCATGCGTCTTGGTCATGTGATTCAGAGAGCCAATCAAACCGAACCCCTCGTTGTCGCTTCTCTATTTATATCGAGATCTCTAGTCGAACCCAACCCTGGAAGCGACTCCTAGCAGCCGGCTCACAGAGCGAAAAGTGCGCTCCCCGAACGCACCCTAGGTATATACGTCATTAATCAAAACATGCACGCAACATTCTTGCGCAGATGTCTAAATGCAGATTTCAACGTCTCGATGCTAAAAATGGCTAGTGATACGTTGAGAAACGCCGTAGAGGTGAAGAGGTTATATATATTATTAACATTGAAAATTTATATTCATTCATTTTACGTATTAGATATTATTATTGTTGATAATATTTATTATAGAATTTCACGCAATTGACACATATTAGAATCTAATCTAACCTAACCAAACATTGAGAAATTAATTTTCATAAATTTTTTAGTACGTTCTCTTTCCAGGAAACAAGCTGACGTTATTTGCTGTCAAAATAAGGGATCACCTAAAAGTAGGCCATGGCGTTTCTCATTCTTCTCTCTGATTGTGCTTAACTGCGACTTTAAGCTTCACCTGTATCTTGTATCATTTCTAGCTGCATTATTTAACACTCGTGTTACGTATCAGACACGTGTCTAGTAAATAGACACTTTATTTAAAAATCTAAAAGACCTCACGATTGATATATTTTGGTGAATATGTGCGACGTGAAAGAAGAGAAAACACCCCGTGTGTATGAGTGGATGGTATATATTACATTTCTGTATCATTTTTATATTAGGTGTTTTGTCAATTTTATACTCTTTCCTTTGTTAGGTGAGGCCGTGTATGGTGTATAAGGACGAGTATGACGATTGCACCAGTATAAAGGCTCGTTTCCATCAATACTATATATTTGGCAAAATGCTCGACTGCAATCAGTGGAAGATTGATTATCATAACTGCTATCAATGGCAAAAACATAAATCGGAAGAGGCTTATGTACGCAGGCTGCTACATGCATTTCGACGATGATGAATCTGAATGTATCGCGATGTAATAACGGAACGAAATCTTTGCAGGACAAATTGATCGAGAGCGAAAAACAACGCAGAGCGATGCGTTTGCACGCGCATTATCAGAACAACATCTGGGAGAAGAGGGACGAGCCGCCGAAAAACTGGAATGACCCTCTGCCTGAATGGATGCAAAAGGAGTTCGAAAATTCATATTTGCACATACGAAGTCAAGAGATGAAAAACAACAAGGAGGAATCCTCCCTCGACACGAGATGCACTATATTATAACAACAAATTTCTTATATTTTAAGATTAGGTAATAAATTGTACCTTGTAAATAAATACATGTATTTATTATTTAAGCCGAGAGTCACATGTGTACAATGATATATACGCATGTAAAATTTTGCAACCTGAGTAAATATGAAATCACGACCAAGCGAGATACTACTTGAAACGGTCGATTGCAAAGATACATAAAGGCATCTCTTTCTACCCTTCCCCCAAAGGAAGAAGAGAAGGAACTCGATGAATTTCGATGTAAAGATTCTTTCAACATTTTCTATTTATTTCCTGTAAGAGAATTCATGTTCTCAGTAAACGTCATGTAATAGTAACATTACATCAATATTATAATTACCTACTCAACAATAAGAATGTAATACAACATATGTTATACATAACGGTTACATTGTCGAGTAGGAAATTACAATATACCGATGTAATATATTACTATCAGTAAATTAGTGCTTGCTGCGTTTCTTTATCGCGAGGAAGTATGTACATATGCAGATCGCGCGTGTATAATGATCGCGCATGCGCCGAACTTACCCACCTTGCGCCGCGACGCGGGATCAGATTGCATTGGTAAGGTCGCTGGTGTCAGACATGCGTGGCCGTCGGAGGACGTGTCGACTGGTGATCTAGCGCATTTTCATCGCGAGACATTTATTCGCACCGATAAAAAAAACAAAGCCGCGGACAAGTGGAACGAGAGTTTCAAACGTCGCGCGCGTCCCTTCCACCCTTGCTCTCTCTCCCTCTTCCCCTCCCCGTATATTGCGCCGTTCGTTCCGTCCATTTCACACACGTACGTGTGTACGCGCATACACACACTATGCATTCGAGGAACCGAGGCATGTCGCGTCCGTGGTGGTTGGTCGAGTATGCGATAGTGTGCGACGCGGGACGTTCCGTTGAATGAATGACATAACTTCTATATAAATATCGCGTATCTGTGGGTCGCGTGCCTCTACTCGGAAATTCCGAGTCGGAATCGTCGACGATCGGTGCGGCGCGTCCCGCGTTACGAGCCGTGACAGTTACGTGCCCGGTGCGTCGAACGCGGAGCCGTAGTTGCGCGCGCTGCGTGCGAAACGGAGCGAGGTGTAGCGGGAGTAAAGCGGTAGCGGTGCGGCGTGGCCGTGGCGTGGCGTCGCGTCGCGCGTTTGCTCCTCGCGCGGCACGTGCGTTTACGAGCGTTTACGAGCGACAATGGCCGCGGATTGCGTAGCGGACGGTGACTACCTCGGCGAATACTCGCGATTCTTCGCCGAGTTCGTCGCCAGGGTGAATCCGAACGATCAGCTGCCGGTGAAGGTGAGCGTCTACGACGTCAACGAGAGCGAGCTCGTCGGTGAGATCATCAACGTGACTCTACAGTACCTCAATCGGATGTAAGCAAACGCGTTTGTTATTTTCGATTATTTTAATTATTTGGTTATTTTAATCATCGCATGGGAGTGGTGATGCGCTGTCACGCGTCCGCGTGTTGCGTTTCCGCAATTATCAATTCCGTCGAGATGCCGAAATCTCGTCCGGTTCGCGCTTGCCCAACGCGCGAGACTCGGTCGCTTTCTACATTGCATCCGCAAGGTAGATTTGATCCTCGAGTATCGCGAACTCGAGATATCTAGATAAAATACCAGACAGAGAGAGAGAGAGAGAGACAGAGAAAGTGATGTATTTGATTAACTCTGAATCATTTCTTTAAACGTTAGATTTATGATCGTGACTGATGTTTCGTTATATCTAGGTAGGAGTGGAAAGAGCCGCGAAGAGTAAACTTTAATCATTTTTTTTCACTAATATTTGTGCAAGCAGATTCCTAAGATATCATGTTTCTCTCGCATGTCCGTTTATCTCGCTCGCGATTCTTTCCCGCCGCGAGACTCACGTCTGCGAGTAAATGAGGTGAAGTGTTTCTAGCGCGAAATGTTTAATTATTTTACAAACTTTACGTAATTACAATTAAAAATTAAATTTAAAAAATTAAATTAAAAATGGAATTTTAATTCGACGACACTGATCGCGAGTCGTTCATTTTCGGCTGCCAATTCCGGATTTTCTTCTTTCTCTCTATTGATTCGTTGTCCTATATACTTAATAAATCGTGCTTTTTTCATTAAATACCTACAATTCTCCAGTTAATTTTGTACTGTTTTAATTTTGTACTGTTGTAACAACTCTTCCCAGAGCAATCAAATTTCGATGCGATATACGATAAAAACAAAACTCGATTTATGTAAATATCGATCTATAAAAAATATCGGTCTATTTATGTAATATATGAAAAAGTAAAGGATGCGCTGATCATTTTTAATTTCCTAATCTTTCATGGATGTATATCTTTTAATATTTTTCAAATTAGAGAATGAAAATATTAATTAACCTTCCCATTTAGACATTATTACATTGCGTTTGTACATATTGTCAGCGAATCCCCACGCATTACACGCTCATCCCCAAGAATTCGTTACATTTAGAAAAAGAAACGAATATACAAAGTTTAATTAATTAATTAGCTTTTTAATTAATTAAAGCATTAATAAACGTAAACTTAAATGAGCTGGGTATGACGAATAATGGTCTCTTGGAAACTAGTAGAAAACCTTTCGAAATTATTACATTATTGTCATATTTTATTTTTATATCGAGAAGAAATCCGAGAAATCACGAAATATATTTTCTCTTGTAAGTTTAAATAACCGCGATTTTTACTGCGGCTGTAGCTCGCAAAGATACTCGAGTTCTCTCAAAGTCGCGAGGATACCGTATGCAACGTGAGGAAAAAAGTCGACACGCAAAAAAGTTACGCATAGCTGCACGGTGCATCACGCGAGCAGGAAACGCGGGGCGGATTACGCAAGAAATTTGCCCTCTCGAACCGCGAGTTCTCCGAAGGCGCGAAACGGCCGAATCGTTGAGAGATGAAAGCTACTTCCGCGCTGTCGTCGCGCTTATCCACTTTAACTGAAACCGTCACGAGACTATCACCGCCCATCGTTATCACGCATTAAACGGAAAGGATAAACTATACACACGTATACGTGATAAACGAAAGATAATCGAGTACGCCACAAATGTTTGCTTCTTTTACGCTCTGCGTACTTCCTCATGATTTTTTCTTTTCTCTCTTTTTCTTCTATAAAAGAAATCCCGAGTATTTATTTATTTTATTTCAAATGTGGAAGATGTGCAGTTAAACAAAAATAGATTTTTTAATGAAAGAATAAAGCGCTGACCTCTTCCTTTTTAAATATATAATTTTGCAAATGTACAATAAGATTTTCTTACTTTCGGTCTTATTTTGATTTAAATCGTAAATTTTTTTATTTTTATTGTTATAGGATATAAATTATAACAAAACTATCGTTAAAAATTATTAGTATTTTTTTGTTAAGAAAAATTGATTCCGAACTGGTCAAAGCATATATTTATGAAATTGGTTTCAGTATCGCGCTTATGAGATATAAATTATACACAAAATGCTAAAAGCCACTCTTTTATTGTTAAGAAAAGTTGGCTGGTCAGAGCGTATATCTGTACTTAAAATTAAAATAAAATTAATGTCGCTTTGTAGATATTTTTGAGAAGAAGAACGATAAATGCATACGGATGGTTTCAGATATTGCCCACCAAGCTTACAATCTTACATCGCACATCTCGTAATACAAGCGATCAAATCAACATGCAAAAAACAGCCGGAAGTCTGCGGGCTGAGACAGCAAGAAAAGAGTAAGTTTTTATAATTTCGTAATGCTTTAATAAATATTCGAAAAAAATGCAAAATACAAGCCGTCTATTTAGAAATGATATAGACATTTTGATTTCTAAACATTATAATGAGATTAATAGCTATAGCTAAATTAAAGATTTTTGAAAATGTATTTATATTTGAAACGGCTCGAGTCTCAACGATCGAAATAATAATTTATATTTAAAATGTGGATTGATCTTGTTCACAGCGTATGCACCTTTGAAGCTCATGCAAGCCATCACGAACGAGGTGAACGAGATCTGCAGGCGGTATTTAGATAACAGCAGACTGGCCCTTCTGCCACCGCCGTCATCGACGCCACAAGTGACAGTGGGTGCTATGAAAAATCTCAGAAGAAAAATGGAAGATCGCCACATGATCCTGCATGACTTAAACACCATATTCAATATTCAGGTAAAGATCTTGCTGATCGTTCGCAATTATTCAGTTAATGATTTAATGTATAACATTGAAATAATAAGTGCTAAGTTACATGTGAACATTTATTGGAATTATATTCGAAATTAATTCGATCCGACATTGTCGACGCGCTAATATACGAACTGATACGTTAATTTATATTTGCAGGACGACACTATTGTGGATTATTATGCCGTGTTTGATGGCCACGGTGGACAGGATGCTGCAGCGTATTGCGCGACACATCTACATCAGTATTTGGTTGAGAGTGTGCATTATCCTACGGATCCAGAATGTGCGTTGCGCGATGCCTTCTTAACTGCCGACGCACAATTCATAGCTAAATCGAGTACGCAGGTAACGTTTCTTACATAAAATTTTATATTTTATTTTGCATAACTCGCTTCTCGCCGATAATCTATCAATCATCATTGTGTTTTATTACAGAAATTAAACGGTGGTACCACAGCAGTTTGCGCATTATTGATAAATAAGAAATTGTACATTGCTTGGGTTGGCGACTCCATGGCTTCGCTGGCTACATGCGACAATGTGAAACAATTAGTGAATCCTCATCGACCCACGAGAGAAGTAAGTAGTGGATTTCTTTTAATAGAATTAATGGAAAATGTAAGATAAGCTTTCGTTTTTGACGGAGCATTCCTATTTTTAAATCGCAAATCCAATTATCTCAATCCTCGAAATATCCCGCTCTTGCAACAAACTCGTAATTATTCAAACATTCTTGATATAAAACTAATTTAGCCCATCGGCTAAATCGATAGTCCATTTGTTTAATAATCTTTTTTAAGCTGATCTTATAAGCTGGAGATTATAATTTTAAAACTTTGATACTTATTAAAATACTCTTCGTTTGTTGCCATCATTTTCTTTGCTGAGAAGAAGGACGAGAAGAGATACATACCCTAGAGATAGTTGATTTGAAAATCTAATCAATGTAATAATGTTAAATGATATTAACATTTCTAATTTTCGTATGCAATTTTGCTTCGAATCACATGATCGTACAATATTACGTGCTCATAAAACGGGCAATATATCCTAATTCGCGTCGTCTGTATACCGGGTGACGCGGCAGCCGGATCGACCGTGATCACCTGTCTGTCGTGAATATTTTTGAACAACAGGCCACGTTTGGGATCTACGATCGGTACGTAATTACGCGTGTCGTTTAAACAAGTTCTCTCCATTTTCCAGTGATAGTACGCGAGATCTCGCTTGAGCGGTGACAATCTTCTTTCCCCTCGGTAATACGGCAGCCAATCTTCCGACTCGAGTCGATCGCCGAAATCGATGTAGGCCGATTCCTCGAACTGTAATTTCGTTATGAAGCGGCGGACGAATATGATGGTCGACAAAATTTTTAATCTGTTGGCTCGTTCGCGCAGGGCGAGCTCCTCCATTAACCTACCGGCGTGCGACACGAATTCTGACGTGAGTTCGTAAGGCCGATAAACAGGAAACAGTAGATTTCTCACGATTTGCAAGCGACGATAAAAGCTCTTCTCGCTTAGAGTTTCACCCGTGCAGCGGTAACCGAGCTCAGCCAATTGGCGTGCGATTTTGGTACTTTTAAGGTAGCAGATATCTGCGAGCGTTACCAGCGAGTCTAAATATTCCTCGTAATTTTGAAAACTCAGTAATCTTCTGTCACTGTCGGTCTGCGTTCCGATGACAGTCATGTTTAAAGAGCAACACAGAGAAAGCGATTTTATTTTTAAACCAGTAATTTTACGCTGTCATCGGCGTTCGGAATCCCTTTTATATTGTGAACAATCGCGACGCGTGAAACGTGAATCCAAGGTAATCCAAGCGAGAGTATCGAAGTATCGACACGTTTGACATCTATATATCACAAGAATATTATGCTCAATTCTTTATAGACAATGCAAAATCTATCGAGGCCGGGCACGATGTGTCCTATTTAATATACGTCATAATCTTTTTCTTTTTAGGATGAGAGCAAACGGATTCACAATATGGGAGGAGTCATCGTCTATTGTATGGGTGTGTTGCGAGTAAACGGATTCCTTAGTATATCCCGAGCTATTGGTAAGTGATTGTAATAGGTTTTCTTATTTGTAAAGGTATAGAAAATTACTGAAAATAAAAAACTGTCGTATTTTTTATTTTGTTGTGCGAAATTTGGCTTAAATAATTAAACGATAGAGATATCTAAAGGTAACTCCGACTAAATTGCATTGAATTACACGATTAATTCAAATAATACTTATTACAATACTTTATTAACCGATATTAATTTTTTTATTTAACATTTTTTTATAACAATTTGTTTAACATATTGAGAAAAAATTTGGACCAACTACAATTATGCAGTCACAGTTCTCGTAATTGTATCAGTGAATCATAAATTAATTGGTGATCATTCGAAGTTTGATCAGTCACTTTATAGAAATTCGGATTTTTCGAAAGTTTCCACTATTGGATTTACCAGTCGGTCTTTACCATGTTGAAGAAGACATAGTACGATAAGAACGCACAGATGGAGACGGCATGGTCGATATACAGTGTAGTAATATTAAGTTGAATTGAGTTTTTTATTCAACATGTAGAACCTACTACATTATATTAGGCTATGTTTGTCCTACTTAATTTAACTTTGCGGCTAAGTAGTTTGTATTAGTTTTCTTTATTTTATTTCAGTTTCACATTTTTGCCTTTTGATTTTATTTCCGAATACTTGACTTTATATATAATATTTAGCTTTAGTTATCCCCCACAAGATTATCGTATAAATGTTTGGCAAGATGGAGTTGCTTCCAATGTCACATATATGTGCTAAAACCACTGTACCAGTTTAGCCACTGAATTCAGAGACAGCCTGTATGTTTTTCAATTTAAAAAAACAGTGTAGTAAATGATCGCACGTTGTTTACAATTCTATGAAGAATGTGAAGCAGAAAGCCGATCAGCCTCGGAATTTCGTACAATTTTTTATAGATTTAAAATGACATCGATAAAAATTCTCTTCATAAGATTGCGTATTAAAATTTCAACGTAGTCTAATTAATGTCTGTAATTAATTTGAAATGAATTACGCCTTATTCTCTTGGGAAAGTACGTTAAATCATCGCTTCGCATTGTAACGAACGTGTTTTTCATTTCCAATTTTCTTCGCGATTGTAAGGAATTTTTTCGCTTTTCACAGTCTGCGAAATCGATTCCGTGCACGTAGTCGAAAACGTAGTTTGCAACTATAAATCGAGATCGGTGTTGTTTTCGACGGATACGAATTACCACACCAGTACGGAAGTAATCGCCGTGTCGGAAACTCGCTACTTTCGGATTGACGTAATCGACGCGAGCTTTCCCATTGTTAGAGAATTAAAGTCGTTCGGTATCGAACTCCCGGTCGCAATATATCGCCCGTCCCAGACATTTAGCCCCGCGTTCGAAACGAGCTGGGTCGTTCGCGAGATAGCCAAGTAAGGAACGGGCGCCCGGGCGAAGTCCGTGCCCAACTACGGTTTAAAACACGATCTGTAAAGGTGAAGAAGGAAAAAGAGGAAAAAAAATTCTGGCCGCGTATCGGGTATCCTGTTGGTTCCGTTTGCCCGCTGACACAATACTACGTGCAGTTACGCTCCGAAAGCGCTCTACCGAGTGTGGTACTCGCACAATCGCATGTTCGGAATAATTAAAAGACTTTTCTTCCATTGCTGTTTATCTTTAAATGCGTAGGACTCGCGAGCCGCGACGTATCGAACATTCATTGGCGCGTTGACTTTCCGACGCGCTCCAGAGATCAAGATGACCCCACGCGAAAAGACTCTCATTTATGACATCTTTTAATGATATAGAAGTTTTAATTATCTTATTTTTTTTTTCAAATTACTTAAGTATAAAACCTGATTGTATCAACGGTGCGAATTAAATAAGCCCGGCTTAATGGCTCGTTATCATAGAGAATTTAATTAAACGAAATTAACTACCGCTAATAAAGTTAGCGCAACCTAAATAAAAACTTAAAATAAAAATAAAAAATAAAAAATAAAAACTCGGAAAGTTTATTATGAATTTGTAAAAACTAATTTGTATTATGGTGAATGAGATAACTCGGTGCGTGATGCAAATATGTTTTCTCGTGTGCGTGTGTGTGTGTGTGCCTTGTGTGTAATATGTAATATGTGTACGCTAAACTCCGGTGTGGTTTCGCGAGGATAGTATGGAAGAAAAGAAGCGGCATTCGGATTCATAATAACCGGAAGCGCGGCGTTGTTGCAGTGGCGTCGTTATTTAAATTAGCCGTGCTATTCATTAAACTCTTAATTATACTTAATTGCGCGCCTCGTGGCGTGTTTTTCACGTGTAAAATATCTGAATTACGGCTTTACCAATGGGTAAAACCGTAACAGTTGCCTCCGCTTCAATCTTAATCGCATACTTTCGGAGCTGAACATTCCTTTCCGCTTTTCGCGTTCGCACCTAGTAAGCCTCCGGCGAACGCGTGCCTCTTAACAGCGGAGCGGTCGCTCTTTCGTTTTTTTTTTCCAGGCGATGTCCCGTATAAACCGTACATCAGCGGCGAGCCCGAGGTCCGATGTGTAACTCTGGATGGTACCGAGGATTTTCTCATAATCGCCTGCGACGGATTGTGGGACTACGTGGACCAGAGAACCGCGGCGATCTGCGTCTACCGGCAGGTGCTGAAGAATCCCTGTGAGTACATATTATCACTTGACTACTTGTCATTAATTCATTAATTAACAAAAATCTTTATAAGACTGCTAATGATAAAAGTCTTAAGTAAACTGCATTGTGCGCGACGTTCGATAAAATACTTAATGTTAATTAATTCTTTTTCTTTTTCTCACCCCCCTTGCGTCCGCGAATGTTATTTATTTGAGTACTCACCTGATTGTCGAATTTTTAGTGATCGACTATAAGAAGGCGATATTGAAGTGAATTGAGCATTTAAAAGCATTTAAACTGAGACTCCGCGAACTTTTTAAACTAATTTTTAAGTGCTAAATTTTAAGTGCTTTGAGACGCCAAAAACGTTTAAAACGAAGAACACTCTTCTCAGAGCGCAATTATTTATAGTTTATAAAATTTAAGAAACTGTGAATCTTTTTGCGGATCATAGTAACTTTTCACGAATAAACTCTTAGGAGATCGCGAAGCGTGAGATTTTATACGAAAGGAACTTCTTATTGAAGAATATAATGAAGAGAAAATCCATTGTCCATCCATTGAATATGTCGATTGATAAGTACATAAGTGCACACATATTCAACATATTGATATCGATACGACGTACTTAAACGATAAGCATGCTTCCGTAGGGAATCCAAACTGAATTTCCATCACCATATCGCCCGTAACACCAACGATACTGCGATACTCAAGAAAGTAGGGGAACGATGTCGTTTCGTTGGGGAATTTGTGCTAGAAAAGACGAATCTCTTTGTAATCCAGTCTCCCTCTCTCTTTCTCTTTATATTTATAGCCTTTACTTGTCGTGCTCTGTTTCCTCGATTTCCGGTACGGATGCGACACAAAATTTGCGTAGCGTTCTCCTGCCGATTGGTCAACCTTTCCGACGATACTTTAATATAAAATTCACGAAAGATAACATGTGATAAAGCGAGCGAACAACTTCGACAGTTCTATTTACACGAACTGTTCGGCGGTCTTCTCGTGTAATTTGAGCTACTTTTTTTTGCAACGAGAAACGGGAAAGCGGGAAGAGACAAGAACAGCTGAAGCAGGTGATCGAGAAATTATCACAATTTCGTGTAAAGCTGGCACACAGGCAGCTGACACAGGTAGTTTTTTATTTTTATTATTTCTAAAGAAGAAGAAATGGTATTCAGATTTATTTAAAGTATACTATTTATATTTATAATATAAATAGAATTTATTAATATAATATATTAACAATTATAACAGTGGTAACTGTTTATAGTAAGCTATATGTAAATGTACTTTAATAACAATAATCATACGGATCATTCCATAAATAATGCTTGATTTAATACTTATCTCAAAATCGAAAGACTTATCGTCAGAAAATTGAAAATTAAGATGGGAAGAAATTGTAAATAATAATAGAAAATATTTTGAATTTTGAATTAAAATTAAAATGTCAAATTTTTTGTTTATTTCATAAATATCTTTAAGAAAACCACATTATTCTATATATAGGGAGTGTCATGAGATTTCTATCATATTTTACAGACGTATTCTTCTGATCATGAAAAAAGTTCATATAAGTTCAGAAACATTTTGTCTTTTAATGCTAACTCCAAAATTTTTCTCCTTCTTAAATAATGCATTTCTCAGTACTGCACTTGTGTAGACGCGATTTATGAGGCAACATTAGTAATTTATTAAATACTACAAGTGATTTTGTTTCTTTTGTAAAATTATCTTACTAGAAATATTATATTAACTCATTTTTGCACAAAACTTTTAGCATAATTTTTTTGTATAATGAATAAAATTATTTACTCCTATAACTATTTTTTATTTATTTGATGTTCTTCATAAGAATTTATTCAGAATTAAATTCTTTACAAGAGCTATCTACAAACATTTTCTTTATTTTGATCCAATTTGTAATATTTTTTATGAAAATGTGAAAAATTAACTTTCTTGGGTTTTTTTTATGAATTTTCATAAAATTTTCTCTTAAAAAACAAAATTTATGATATTGGGGCTATTTTTTAAAATTTTTTAAGTAAAATTATAAAATTAATTCTAACATTATTAATGTCCTTAATAAATTGCACATAACTGCAGTGTTTTATCTTTGAGGCCGAAGGAAGAGAAACATTTTTGATTAGCTATAATTCAAAAACAAAATGTTTGTGAATTCATGTTTATATGAACTATTTTTATTATTTTGATTAGAGGAATATTCCCATGAAGTATAACAGGAACTGAAATATTCTGCATACATCTCCCTTGTGATTCTTTTTGAGTTTTTATCTTAATAAAAATATTGAAGCATCAATACCATTTGTGTGAATTATGAATAGGAGTAAAATGCCTCAATATTCTCGAAAAAGAAAAGTCTACTCGGAATCAATCGAAAATCCACAGTTAAAAGAAAATATGTCTGGAAGGTTTAATATATTTCAGAGATGCAATTACATGGATCCGATACTATTTGATGCTTATTGCAAACGATATTTTTCTAAGTACCAGCCATCTTCAACCGGACGAAAGTAATAAAGTCGATAAGTCTTTTCTCGAATCTCGCGTATTTTATGAATTCATAATTGATTGAATATCGTTTTAGCCTTAATGCAAGGCACTGTCTCGATGACGTTGTGGACATCTTTTACTCGCTATTGACTCTTGTTTTTTTTTCCTTACTGTCGAAGGAGATCTGTCGAATGTACATAACACAGACTCGATGTCGAACGCAGGCTCGCCTTTTCCTCCGTCCTCGGGCGTATAGGCCCGAGGATCGGCAAGCTTGTGGCAGCTCCTCCGATCATTCTCTCACTCGTTCATCACCCGTCTACACGGTCGGCCGTCTCTCTCCCATCACCTATTCCCCGAGACATTTTCCCTTCGATTGATTTTTCGCCGCGACTGAACCCCGCGTCTCGCGTCTCTCAGTTGGTGACTCAGTGATTCACAGTGATTCATAGTGCCTCTGAGGAGGAGGACCTCGAGGAGAATATTAGGAGTCTGATCTCGATTGCCTTCGTACAAGTTCTCCCCGGTAAGTCGCGGATCATCCGCAATCAATTGACTAAATGATTACGGATCAATTTGTTAAGCACAAATAAAGAATAATAGAATAAAAAGGAAAAATCTGTAGTTTTAGAAGATCTAATAATCTATCTAATGACAGAAATTTTTGAAAACACTACTGAATAGCAAAAGTTCTTGTGAAATCACTAAAATTGTAATTATTAATTTCATTGATATTAATAAATAATTGAAGATTCCAGGTGAATTAGGGACTGGAGTCAGATAGATCAAGTAGTAAGTCGTTAATCTATTAATCATGATCATCTACGACAAATGATTATTTTAGAGTAAAATAGACATTGAGAATAATTCATTCGATACTTTGGTAATTCATGGATTTTAAGCCATTAATTTATCGTTTTCATAGCCCGTTATCACATTTGAAAACGTTACTAAATTCTTGTAAAAAACATTCTTGTAAAAAAAGAAGTTACAATTATTTATTTTTATTTTTGTAGAATTGAACACTGAAATTAATTTAATTATAAAATAATTGAAATTTTTAAATAGTAGAGTAATAAAATGATAATATTAATGATGAAATTAATTAACTACGATTTTTTAAATAATTTTGTAAAAAATACTAAACAAAATTTTCTTATTTGCCATCTCTTTCAATGATTTTATAATAACTATTAATTTTTTATTATCAAGAAATTACTGCTCGATCAGCTCGCTTAATCACGAAGCTGATTACTTTCGAAAAGATATCATCGCGTTCAATATTGTCTCGAAATTAGTACTCATCACGGGCGTCATGCGTTCGTATACAAATACTAAACAACACGATTCGATCTCTGTCTTCTGAGAGTAAGGTAGGGAAAAAGAATTCAAAGTAATCGACGCGGCCGGGCATTGTCGTCGTGCGACAGACGTTTTCCCAGCGACAACGGTACGCTGGCACTCATCGAAAGGAGTCCGGAAATCTCTTCCCTTCTCTCGCGAAATTACCATCCGCTGTGTCTGCGAAAATATGCCTCCCCGTTAGGAAGTGTGTGATTATCGTCGCCATCCATCGCCGCGCTAACATAATCTTTCTTTCGTGCTTTTCGCGCAAGGAATTCGAAAATTACGTAAATCCTTTACGAGTCTCCGCCGTAGTTTAGAGATCACGTTATACTAGCGTTATACTAGCAAAAAGCGGTCAGAACACTGTGCTTCTCTTCACCGCAGCGAAGTTCTCGTAGCTATTTGGACATCGAATTTTTCCTCGTTAATAATGTCAAAGCAGCAACAGCTTTTTTCAATTGTAATCGATTGAAAAACAGGAGAGTTGGTTTTAGTAGCTTTAGATAATTGTTTGAATTTAAATTAAATTTATAATTAACAATAAATATATTATAATTGAAATAAATTAAGATAAATTTATAATTAAAATTATAATCAATTATAATTAATTTAAATTAAATATTGTTCTGATTCTGTTTATGATTGTAAATCATTTTTAGGAGAATGAAATGGACTCTAAAAATATAGAAATCGACATACTAATGACTTAAGTATTTAACCTAGGGATCATAAATTCTAGTAAATTCTCATAAATTCTAATGTTTTTATCTATATTTTATTCTTAAAAAACCACTTGTAGTCATAAGTGGTCATGAATAATAGATTAACGACTTGAGTTAACGATTTAAGTTGGCTTATCTTACTCGAATTCCTAATTCTTGTACTTACTTATTAGCCGATAAGCCAAGGCACGTGTCACATATATATCTTGGTCTGTCGGTTGATAGATAGCTGTCGGGAATTTGCGATGTATATGTGACAAGTGGCAAAACGTGCCGATTCCTTCTCGCTTTATGCGGATCTCAGAAGCGTAAAGGCCAATACCCATATGGCGCGGTGAAAACTTCGGAGGAGAGAACGCAACGTGCGCATCGTTAAGGATCTCGTCTATCCGTCTCACGTTCCCATAATTGTTAATTTGGGAAAGCGAGTCTGCGCGCATAGCGAGCCGGTTTCTCATCCTTGCGCCGGTAATTTCTACGTGTCGCGCGTTTAAAATTGATTTTAACGACGTTTCTTGGAAATCGCAGGGAAAGAAGAAAAGCTCGCGGCGGCTGGCGAGTGGAGAGCTGCGACGGTCACGCAGCATCCCGGCAAAATATGTCGGAGATTCCGTCACGCTCTGACGCATCGTTGTACATACATTTGTACATACAGTCCGACATATTCCGTTCCTCATATTTTAAATAACGTTCTGAATCACACACAGCGGCGCTTAAATCTACGATGACGACACGGCCGCCAGTACGTGAGCCGCATCTGCTTAGATACTGGGACGTAATCTTGCGCAATCTGTCTCGACGGATATCGTGGCGTGTCTTGTCGGACACCCGTTCATTACCGTAATCATATTATTCAATGTATGCGCTAATAATCTCAGAATATCAATTTTAGAGTATTGATATTGACGTTCAAAACGAAGAAACTTGAGAGAAATTCAAATAAGTTTGAACAAGCAATTTACAATTGTACGAGTAAAACTTTTTTAACGACATCGTTCTTCAATCATACGATCCAAATATGTAGAAGTGGGAAATATTTTGCTATCAATATGGTATGTCGTAAAATAAGTCGGGATATTGCATTCAGATTTTGTTAAAATTTTACTTCTGTCGTCCATGTGACAACAGATTTTTAATTATTTTACAAATCCTCTATTCAATCGAAACGATTACTTAACGATTGTCAGAAAATATGTATTGTGTTTGTGTAAAAATACACACACATATATAGCAAAGAATCTGTATAATTTATATTTAAATGAAAGATTCAAATCTGTTACTAGATACAAAAAGATAAGAATTACTATATAATATATACTATATAATATGTACTATATAATATATACTATATGTATAATATATACTATATGTATAATATATACTATATGTATAATATATACTATATTACTATATTACTATATAATATATACTACACACAGTAATGCACTGATCAAATCATATCATCGTTACAAATTTCTCTTGAAAATTCATAAACGAAGACATCTGTAGCACAATAGATATTTGTTTGTTTAATTCTATATTATGTTAATATGGGAGAAAATCGGATTACCTTTTTTAAATTAATTAATTAATTAATTATAGATAATTGTTGTGTGGCATACATTTAATCAGTGATTTTCGTGAATCACTGATGAGTATATTCTCTGACGTTAATTATAATTTAAAGTGATCGGTAATTATTATCGGGGACTTGTACTACGGGTATGCGAATTTCGGGGCTTGACCTTTATCGGCAGATTACCGCCCGGTTTACAACTTTTTGAGGTAATAAATGGTTAACGAAACCGGTTTAATTTCGGCTAATTGAAATCTCCGGAACAGACGCAACGCGGTTCGGGCTCCTCTCGGGCGCGGCGCATGGCAACAGTGCAACGGCGTTAAAAGATCGCAATAAGGCATTAAACAAAGGAATCCGGGAGGAGCTGAACCAAGACCGCGGTTACTGAAGCGAAACGCGTTAGAGCGTTTCTTCGTCTCGAAAGGATTCGTCGGAGAACGAGGCTCCGAAGAAAAGAGGGAGGGAGGGACATCAGGTGAAGGGAAGGGGGGATATCCATTCACAAGATATTGCACGAAAGGTGAAATTTGGGTTATACTAGGTCCTTTGTCTTATTATCGCATTGCACTCCATTAGTAATACGAGACATATCTCGTTCTCTTTTCTTTCTTTATTCTCATCCCGATTATTAAAAACACCGATCAACTCTGAGCTTATTGATTACTGTAGCTTATTAACATTAATTGTTCTTCATGAGAATAATATAGTTTTTTGCGTTTCTTGACTGTATTCGTAAGTTGTAATTTCCGAATTTTTTTTTCGATGTTACATTGACGAGAAAAGTGTTTTATTACCTAGAAAAATGTAGAGAAGAGTTACTAAATTACGAGGTTCAAAGAATCGACGAGCGAGTGAGATCGTTATTGGATCGTCGGTGCGCCGTGCGAGGCCGAACGAAATATATATCGCTGGTGATTATTTTCTCCACGCACACCGGCGTACACGACCGGTCTGGCAGCGAACCTCGTCCTCAAAAAGATCGGTCGAAGGCCACAATCGAGGTATCTCGACTCTCCCTTCAGCCGCCCGGGTCCAACGTTGTGGACGCTGCAGTCGAGCGGCGAGACCGATCGTTTCTCCTTTTTTTTTCTCCGAAAAAGCGTCGATCCGCCTTGTTGTTCCGTACAAGATTGGCATGGAAATTGTCCTGCGTAACGAGTTTTGTTGCATGAGAATCGCTGACTGCGACAGCGTTCGCAATGGTCGTCCTACAGTCATCGGAGCGGCCTAACCGCAGACTCGGGTGAATCACTCGGAGGATCGTCCGTCTTAATCCCTCGATATCGCGCACCTCCTTTCGGCTTTCGCACGTACGTCGATTCAAAAGCCGGTCTTTCGCGATATCTCTCTTAGCAACGGTCTCTTTATTACACAGCCGCTTGTTATATTCGAAAACCAAGATTATCGTACACGAAATCCTCTCCCTCTTGCGTACATCCATTATCTTAATCTCAATAGTAAATTTACTGATGAATTGATAATCGATTTTTCGCGCCAGAAGAAATTTCTTCGGTGAGAAGCCGTCGTTATATATCTCGGCACACCTTAATCTTAAATTGTAATCTTCTCGAGGCATTACGGTTGGTTTAAAATTAAATGGGCAATGTGGTATTAGATTAATTGTGTGCCTTTGAAAGTTTGCAGATATGACCTATTTTCAATCATTCATTATTCAGAAATATATGTCCTGACACGAGAACTGAAGATGATTTAATTAAAGGTATTCCTTTCACGAACTCGGAAACCCGAGAATTAACTGATTCTTCTGTTCAATGTAGTCAAAGACACATTACGCCAGAGAAATCTCGAGTTAGATCACGGATTTTTGGAGAAGAATTATTATTTTGAAAATTACATTAATACGTTACAAAATTACATTATTAAACTTTGTGGGAAAGATCTCTCCACATTTCAATCTAATAGTTAACATACCAAACATCTCGAAATGTTGAATATAAACTCAATATGCATATAACTATGTATTTAACAAACATGTATTTAAAAAACTATAGATTCCATAGCATCAAAAAAATGTGGATTTACCGAATGTTTAAACAAAGTATTAAAACTTAGAAAAATGCAATTTGAAGGCGAATTTCTTGCAGTCAATTTGCAGTCAACCGAAAAATATGAACATTTCTAAATACATTACACCAGAAATTTTAGCTTCTTCGTGGGTCTAATAATAGATTCTAACATCGTTTTATCTGGATGTGGATAATGTTATATAAAAAAGTTTGATGTTGACCACAAAAAAAATACGCTCCTCTGCGAAAGAAATATTTTAAACGAAATTTGAAAAAGAAAAAACTGCAAAGTTTTATTTAAAAAAAAAAACATTAGACATAGTTATTGGGCCATCGGAAACAACAATTTGAATTCCGTGCTTTTAAGACGAAGCTCGCGGTGAGATATCATTAACGTTTTCATCGTCAAGACATTAACGGAGCCGGATATAATCGCATTACGGTCGAAAATAAAACCCAGTCGCAGGCGAGACATCTTCGTGCTTTTTACGTTTATGACGCCAGCGAGTTCCAATTTTAGCGTAGCGTGCGAGCATTTGCTCGCAAGACATCTGACTCACAGCGACATTCCTTGCGTCGTTCACCGAATGAATTTGATTTTTTCCAGAGTGATGCGAGGAAAATGCAGGAGTGCGCGTTTTCCATGCGAGCGCATCGGTCTCGGGGAGAGAACTTGGGTAAAATAACCGAACGAAACCATATATCGAGCTTGATCTTTCATGCAAGAACATGGAAACGATCGCGGCGGAGACGACGTTCCTGAAAACCGCGTCCCCGCGATGTCACTGGCGAGCGCTAAAAATACGAATGGCCGCTTCTCGCGTTTGGGCATAGTCTCTCGTTTGAAGGATTTTAACAGCTGAAAGGCATTTCTCGTCCTAGGACGCGACACACCCGAGGTCGACAACCTCACCTTTTCCGAGAGCAGTTCGTTCAGGAACGCTCAAAGTATCGTAAACTCGGTTCCTCGAGTGTCGAGCACTGACCTGCGCAACCTGACGCGGGGTGCGACTTCCGCGAATTGACGAGATATCGAGCGATCGCGATCTGCGATTTCTTAGCTGAAGTGTCGCCCATAATATCGTAGAAACTGTTGAAATAACGATAAAAATCAATTGGTATTTGATCATCGATACACCGAAAATTTATTTCCTCCGAGTCGCGAAGTCTTCACTACTTTTTGAAGTAATATAGAATGCTGCTTGAAATAAAACAGTCGACTGAAAAAACGTCAGAAGATTTGCCAGAGATTGTGTGTGTTGTACATGAGGAGGATTCTCGATTGGTTCAAGAGCCAATATTAAATTGAAATGTCATCGTCCAGTTGCTACAACTTGTATTCTTACGTCACGCTTATCGTTATATCATTCTAACTGCCTTCGCCGAGCTTTATCGAGAATACTCTATTAACGACTTCCGTCTGCGACTTGGCCGTGGATGTTTATTTAGAATGCACTCGACATCCTGAATAATAATAGCCGTGCATTCCGCGCGAGAGAGAGAGAAAGAGAGAGATTTTCTCTTCCAACGTTTTCACCGAAGCAGTGAGTAATTCGCGGTGCGAGCTTTCGTGCTTATGGCGATAATAAACGCGGTGATGTCACCCGCGAACTGTCGTCCACCGGGAGTGGTTAATCGTCACGCGGCGTGTAAAAATATATATTATGCGTGTGGCCGGCATACGTGATACGTGCCATCTGGTACACTTCCTCGTTCGTCGGAAAGCACCACTACATTCTATAAAATGTTATTACTGCATCCTATACCACGCCCGCCATGCGTGAAACTTTTCGCCGCAGTAATTAGGAGTTTTAGGCGGTGTATGCTCTTAATCTTTAACACGCGATTTTATATCTTTAATTATTATTACATCTTTAATTATTATCAATAGACCAATGAGATAGTAGATTACGGTTATGCCTCGTTTATCATAATGCTTATAATGATCTAAATGTAAATTTTATATGTTCATCGTGAGATACGATTGTACGTGAGATTAAAGTGGAATTTTAACTTCGTTTTTACCGGTTTTAAATGAAACACTTTTTTTTGTATTATTACAATGAGATGTTATGTGATGTGTATATTCGATGTATGATACTATATAATTTCGATTTATCAGTTAATACTATACCTTTATTGAATGAGAGAGAAGAAGTATATAATTTTCAGTAAAAATATATCACATATTATAAATAGGATATAAAATTGTTATAATTACGTTATCTCTAAATTAATAAAATAAAAACATAACAAGGCAATTAAAAAAAAATTTTCTCTAGATTAATATAATTTTCTAAATTTTTTTACATATTTACTATATTTACTATAATTATTAATATATTTTTCTAATCTGAATAGAAAACCATCTAACAAATGATTGATTAAAATTTTTTGCCCATACTTAAATTTAAGTTAATAACTATGTTATTACAACTATATTATATAATTAATATACTTATACTAACTAATTAATAGCTATGAAATAATATATTATTTTTTGTCTTGATTTATGCGAAAAATAACACATTTTTTATAGCATATTTCTAGTAGCAATTATATATTATTTCATCAAATACGTATCGCTTGATACTCGATAATCGATTCCTGATTCGCGTTGTTGAATGATGAGACCTGAAAGAAAAAATATTGTCGGACCGTCATGTCTGGGCGGCTTCTCATAAATGGAGAAAGCCAGAAATTGGCGAATTAAGGCGCAGAGTTTCCAGTTTCTCGCTACGAAAAATGCTTTCCAAGCACATAAATGCGCAATTCAATCACGGGATAATTACGCGCCCGTCGTGTAATATATATGAGTTTGATAAATTCGAAATAAAGAATGTTATCTCGCGAATAAACAGCTGCGATACAATTGTGTAAGTAAGCGCGATTTTAACACGCCAAGGCTGATAATTATACGGTAGATTATCGTCGAGAAAGTCACTTAAAGTCGAGCGCATCGGATTCACGAACATTCGTTACGCTTGTACGACCGCACTTGCGATCGTTTCACGCTGCGAAGATCGAACAAGTATGATCCATATTCATTGTGGTTTAGGTCGAGATCGTTTCTTCAGCGAAGATAATGTAGAATGTGGCGTGTTTAAACCCGCGATCGATCTAAAGTGGTCACGCATTTACATAAAATACACCTCTTCGTGATTCTAAGGGGGAATATTTTTAAAAAGATACTCCGAAGACGTCGAGAAAGCAATTTCCTAGCTTTCGTTAATTAAACATGTATATTAATGTATACTAAAATTAATGCTAATTGTTGTAAATACTTATTTAATCCTTACAGTACAATATGAAAAACAGTATTACACTCATTGATCATTTCGAGTTTGACTATTTTCTCACCTATTTAAAGTGGATTAAAAAAATCTCTAAAAATTCATGAACAATCTTTCAAGTTTCTAGAACGAATATCTACTTCATTTTAGAAAAAAAATAAAATGTAGTATAATGGGAAAATCTTTAAAGTGCCCTCATAAAATTATAAAAACATAAATAAAAATCGATCGGACGCGAAATACCCATGATTGTAAATAATTTTCGAATATGTTATTATATATTGAAAATATTTTATGTTTTTTTGAACATACATTTTATTATTTTATGATATATAAAGTTTCTAGCCAATATTTTTTCCAAATAGCAATATTTTTTATTTAAATTTATTCTTTTATTATACGTTTGCAAATTAGACTATTCGTTGACATGGGTTTTTATGCGATGTAATTAGGCAGTCATTCTATAATTTGGTCCATATTAAAACACAAAAAAATTTTCAAAATTGATTTCACATGAGTTTCACAAATTGAGTCGAGTAATCGTTTCGTGTATGTGGAAATAGAAAGCGTGAAGAGATCACCTCAAACGTGACTCATCGATTATTATTGGTGTTTGTTTCTCGATTACCGAATTCTAGCGTTCGATGTTACGTTAAACTTATTCGGTAGTGTATTGGAAAAACGCGGAAAGCGAATAACTAATAATATTTAAGCAAAACGATCAGGAGAGAAAGGCGGCTGAACTCGGACAAGCTTATTCACTCGGCCATGAATGCGTGGTATCTTCGAATTCCTCAGTAATGCGAAAAAGAAGAAGGAATTAGAGCCAGTTTTATAGACTCTTTAGTCGACGCGGAACCAACCGTGAATAATACATTAATAGCTTGCTTGGTTAAATGTTCGACGCTAATAAATACTTGTTTCCTATCTTTTTTACACACATGTTGTGTTTCACAAAAAAAACGATCCATTATAAACATAGAAAGAAAGAGATGTGTCAGGAGCAAATATGGAATATAAAAGATAATGTGTGATATAAAAATAAAAAATAAAAAAATAAGTAACAATTGTTAACGCAAAATTTTATTAAATAAATTGAAATTTTCTTAGATAAATTAATTGATATATGAGATATTTATGATCATATTTGTGACATATATCGAAACAATTTATTACTTTCATGATTGATGTTATCTTGGAAAACAAAACGAGAAAAAATAGAGAGACCAAACGCAGACGACAAATTACATGAAAACAATGTTTGGGAGGAAAAAAGAAAAAAGTAAATAACATATTTAAATATTTATGGATTTTTTCCTATTCTTGTACTTTATAGACAGTAATTTATTTTTATTGCATAAATGTATAAATCTAGATGTATAGATCGAAGTATAATATATTAATATATAAATATATCTTTGTTATTTATGATACATGAACAATAAAAAAAAAAATTTGAAAATTTTATATTTCAGAAATGTCAACGTCTTCTTTTTGTGTGCGATAACAATTCTATTCTTGGTGCTATTTGTATAAATTTTGTATACATTCTTTGTATGCATAATGGATCGACAAATAGCCAGCCCAGGTTAAATATTTATATTACATTAATTTCTCTTAGCTTATTCGTTTCAAGACATGGAATTCGAGAAAAATTACGTATAGATGAATCTAGACATAATATTTTCAGAAATCTTAAAATAAAAAATAATTTGACACATAATATTTAATATATAAAATAATATTATTGCCGCGCATAGAATTCTGTCTTTAAATATTCAAAAATATTAAAATAAATAATATAAAATAGTTAAAAAAAAAAATTTTTTTTGTAATAAAATTAAAATATAATCTTTCATGAAATTTCTGTAAGTCTCTTTCTCTAATTCTCATTTAGATCGACCAAATGGGACAGATTAAGTTGGCAAATATAAATAATAAATTACTCATCTTACGGTTGCTTCACCATCGCTCCCAGGCTTTTTTCTTTTGCTTCTCTGTTGCTTCTTATTTCCTCGTGATACTCAGACAACACTCACTCGCGAAAATATTGTTAATTATGTGCTTACACTAGCATTACTAAAATACGATAATAGCAAGTCACTTAGCACTGCTTCTGTCATTAATCGTACATGACATGCACTTTACTATGTTGCGAAATTAGAAGAATAATGCGAATAAAATACGATTGCATCGAGCGATATATTTGACACACGCAATGTCTCGCAAATTAACGGGTAAACATTAAACAACGAGATTTTAATCACCGATGTACAAACGTCAAAGTTATGCTACGCAATTAAGAAATGAAATACAGGTTTAATTACGTAACTGTAATTAAATACTTCGCGACATCACTCATTTCGGACTCAAACAATTTCATATTTTACGACATAAATATTTTATATTACAACATAAATAAATTGAAAACTTCGAAAATATTATAGCTTCACTCTGATATCATGCGATAAAATCGAGTGGCTAATTAAGATGCAACGAACCGTTTAAAAATGTATAATTGAAATTTAATATTACCCATGTACTATATTTCGAATGCATAAAATATCATGTATCATAAATCCTAAAATGAATAATTTAGAACTCTATGGATAAAATCTATGGGTAAAATGGATAAAATCTATGGGTAAAATTTAACGGACTAACTTGAAACTAAATGAAATTTAAAGAAACATGTATTTTGTTTTTATTGTAACATTTTTCAATTTTATTTAATCGCGAAAATATTAACAAAATTATTCTTTTCTCACTGAATTAAAAAAGAAACATTGAATTTTTATTTTATTTTTGTCGGAGTTATGAGCAAATAAAAATCCACTAGGTAAAATTTATTCACTTATTTATTCAATTTAGGGTGTATGTTTTAATATTTGGAGTTCTAAAATTAATAATAAGTTAATAAGCGATCAATAAATCAATATTTCGCGTTATTTGATTTAGCGAATATTTCATTGAAAAAAATGTAAGTTATTAAAGATTCGTTATAAAGAATCTACCGTTCAAATAAATCTAGTGCAGACATTCGTGCATTTTCAATAATGTTAAAACTTAACGTCACGAAGGAAACAGAATATTCTGTATATGTTTATCCTATGACTCATTATGAATATTTCATTGAAAATGTAAATGATTAAAAATTCGAACGTTACAAGGAATCTGCCGTCCAAATAAATCTAGACAAAGCGTAGACATTCATGTGTTCTCAGTAATATCAGATTTTAAAACGGAATCTTAATCAGATTAATATCAGATTTTAAAACTAAAGAATAGAATATTTGGAATTTATGTTTACTTTGTAATTCGTTGAGTGTTTCATAAAATTATCTGGCACACCGGCACTCGTCTTTCGCCGCACAGAGTACTGTTTACAGACAGCGGCTTTCGTGTTATTCATGCAAGTCGAGTCAGCAGACAACGCGAGCCACTCCGTGCACCACGATTATCATCTCGCATAATTAATTAATTTTTACGATTAACGGTTCGTAAACGATTAAGCAATGTCCGTTTTTCTCGTGTATTATTTCGAGGAATCATGGCAATGCAGAATGGCAATTATTCTCTTTATTGCGAACAATAATTATTTTCTCAGTTTTTTTTTCGCGACGTGCGACGTTGGATTGCTTCTTGCGTCGCGTTTTCTGACTTTTTTCGCCGATTGAAATTAAAATGTTGTATAATAAATTGTCCAAATATAATTTTCGTATTAAGAGCGCGAATACGAACTAATAATATAAATTAAGAATTATGTTATACGACTCGCTGAATTAAGTAATGGAAGTAATGGAAAGCAATGTGTTATGTCGATCATTTTGAATGATTATGGAATTTATACGTTCGAAATATACAAAAATTGCATAAATATTGAATTTCGGTTATATATTTTTGGACAGCCTACCGCATCTTAATTAATTTTAATTAACTCGATCGATTTTATCACACGCTATCAAGATGAAATTCTTATTTCCGAATTTTTCAATTATTCACACGGCAAATATGAAAAATTCATGGACCGAATTATGCAGTGTTACAAAATGTTTAATTACAGGTAAATACAGTCATAATTAAGCTTGTATTTTGTGTTTCTCAATTGTGCGTGGCATAAATTCGGAGTTTGTTCATTAGCAACGAGATTTTGCGCTGTTTGTCCGTTTATTTGCGAGATCTTGCGTGCGTGGAATGTATCATAGTTTAGGTACGATGTGATCGTAATGTTTTCGCTCTTCTGTCGCACGCAAGTAAAGTGCGCATCGAGTGTGATTAACGTCGAGAGTGCCGTGCAAAGTGCTCTGCAATTATTGTATTTTGATGACTAGTGTGAACACGTAATGAACAACGTTTTTCACGAGCAAGTATTGTGTGAATGTCATGGAAAAGAAGCAACAGAGGAATAAGAGAGGAAAAGGAAACTTTGGACGGAGTCCAAGATAAATTCACATATTGCTTATGTTTACGAAAGTCTGTAGTCGAAAAAAGAATTTTTTTTTGAAAACTACATAATTATTTTAGAATATTTACTGGAGAAAAGCGAAAGAAATCGATACCTCAATTTATCATTCTATCATTTTTAATATTAAACACTTTTGACATCAATTTTAAGTTAGGTTATTTAATATTTTTGCAAGCTGTAATCATAATGTAATCATAACTTTAACGTTGCTCATCATATCAACAAATGTCAAGTTATTTCTACTATTATGTAAGGCGATGAATCTGTGAATATTACAGATATCATAAATGTTTAAATCGAGTATTTAGCCAATTTTGGTTGTTAATTAAAAACTTGAAAAATAATTTAAAAATTTTTTATATGCAATCTCGATATTTGATATAAATTCATATAAAGATTTTTTATTCTGATTAATCTCCAGAATATGGTATTACGTATTGCAGGTTGTGTGACAATCTATTATATAATGGTATTCTTAGATTTGTATGTGCTGCAAGAGAATTACGCAGTCATTGTACGGTCATTTTGACTTCTAGAAAAAAAGTGAAATCGGAGGGCCGAACCCAGTGCGGACGGTAGATATAATGGATTGCAATTCGGTATCGAATTCCCGTGAAATACTACAGTTAATTGCAATTGCCGTCAAATCACGCGAAAATTTAGAATTCTATGCTTCGATTCCAGATTCCAATCTGCCAGTTTCCCGTTTGTCACCCAATCAAGACTCAATTCGGTCTGTTGTTAACGGACTAATTTACAAATAGCATTACGATAAATAACATTGCGAGCGCAACGTTCCGAGTACGGACCACAATTTTTGCGTGCGAAAACTACTGCAACCAATGTTCTGCACGTCAGAACGAAGCCTGCAGCTGGCATACCGGTATTGACGTGCACCCATAATTCGCCAATTATGCCCGACTGCGTGAGTCATTCCCATCGATCGATTGGTTGGCGCTTAAGATATTTTTAACGAACGTCGCTAAAAATACAGCCTTAAAGCTTCTTATCTTAAATTTGTAAACTATACAAACGCTATAGCGTTACACTATTTTTGAAAAATTTCTTTCTATCGTTAACGTTAAAACTTCATTATTGAAAGTACAAATATACATATATTATTATTAAATGATTATTATACACTTGCACTTTTATTAGAATAATTAAGCCTGCGGCACACGGTACGATTTTTCGTACTGGTTTGCTTACGAGAGCCAATAAGGATGCAGAATTTTAGATTAAGTGACTTAAAGCTTAATCCTAATTGGCTCTCGTAAGCAATCCAGTATCGTATCGAAAAATTGTATGCCGCAGGCTTTAGATCTTAGTATTTAACTCGTATACAATTTATAAGAAGTTTCTTAATTGAAAATTTGGGAAGTGTCGATCCCTTTAAATCGAGAAATAAAAATTCTAGAGCAAGAAGTGTCTCTCGCGCAAAACTCACGGTGAATGGTTCCAGGACACCCTGTACATTTGGTTTAAATTTCGATTAAAAGTAACGTGCTTCGCGATGAGAGAGCACGGAATTCGCTAGACAAGTACTAATGCGTCCAGGATACGCGTCGTTTTACTTGGCCGCAGTAATATCACGATTATGCATCGGTCGGCGCAATCGACCGGCGCAATCGGCCGGGTTATCGTCGCGTGGTAACGTGTACCGTACGCGGCGTATCGCGCATTTTCATGTACGGACCACGTAAGGTACTTAGGTGATTCATGCCAGCCGGAATGCCGCGATGTGGCAACACTCCGCGCGGCGCTTTAAGGTGAATCCAGACGGATCACGAACGAACCTTCGCAAACGAGTTTAGGGTGCACTTGCATGTCCTTTTAACGTATCGACAGATGATGGAGCATATATTTGCCGACGTAAATTGGACTCGATTCCGTACTCGCGGCGCGATTCAACTTGCTCGTCGAAACAAGCTCGTATTCGTTCGCATTCGTTCGCGCTCTTCGCCTGGTCTGGAACCACCTTTACGCTACGCGCGACAGCGAGTTTCTTCGTGCTTTACTTCGGGTAAGAACGCGCGGGGAAGCACCGCGGCACGTCCGCAGTACCACGCTTCGCTTCGCCGGTTCTCTCTCCTTTCTTCCATCCGTCCGTCGTTTCCACCTCCTTGGGAAGTCGCCCGGATGCGTGCCGCGCGCGATGTGCGGTTGCGTCACGTTCGTTCGATTCCCGGTGAGATTCGCACGGGCTGGAATGGAGAACGCTGAAGTCTCCGACTTGTGCTGACAGCTCTTTGACTTCACATTTCTTTCTTAAATATGTCTTTCTTTCATTTGTCTATATTGTTTATATTTTCTTATTAAAAATATATTATCTTATAATCATTTATTTATCTGATTTAGAAAAGGGGGAGTGGGGGGTAACTTATTAGCACCAATATTTGAAATATTTGAAAGATGTTGATTTTAAGTTGGTTATTTACTTGCGTTTTAAAGTTCGACTATTATATTAAGTCGGCACGCATCTTATATACTGCGTCTTAAGTTCGACTATTAAGTCACAAATCATTGATTGGCCATCAAAGATCCAGGTCTGACCGTTTGACGTTTTACATTTCTTACTATTATGTAATTTACGATCAAAGAATGTAATATTTATAATCATATTTTTTTATTAAAGTCTTCCGGTTTTATAATTCGCACATTCGGCAATCGTACAATTTGTATCGTATAAAAATGGAGAAATTTCCGATTTGCTTTTTTTTCTCTTTTTTTCTTGAATCGCATCTTTAACACATTTATCATCGTCTATGTGTAATATTTTCTCCTTAAAGTCTCCCGGTTTTATAATTAGCTCGAAATCTTAGAGCACTAGTTTATTATTAGCACATGTGTATTTTCTACGAAAATTTTCGAAATTTATATTTCATACACACCTCTAAGCGTGATAAGTCTTTCATTATGATGGGAACTAATAAAATTCTCCAAGAAAGCATTCGAATTTCGTTTTTTAGTGTAAATATTGTAAATATTATATTCAAGATCACTGTCTGTAAGGAATTTATATAACAGTTAGAGAGAGAGAGAGAGAGAGAGAGAGAGATGCGCGTCTCGAGAAACATCGTGTTTCCTTGGGCTTAATTTTATGTGAAACTTATTGCTTCCTGTTTTGAATTCATCCGTAAAAAGTTCTGCCGTTTGCGTCGGTCATGACGTTACGTAATTTAAGAACGTGATTTAAGAGGGAGTTTCCAGCTGGTGGGAGCTATGATTCATCAAGTCACGTAGACAATATTAAAATCCATGCAAGCATTTTTAAACGCGGCCTTGGTCCGACTATTTGCAAATGGTCCGTGATCCTCTTGTCCATTAGACTCGAACGACCCCGTTCACTCGTCCACGTCTCGCAGCTAATTTTCAAAAATAACATATATCGCGTCCATTATTCTAGCATCCTCGGATGCGACGTAGCCTAAACCAGGAAAAAGGGTTGTAAAAGCGAGTATCATTTGAGACATCCTTTGCAGGGCAGCGAGATCATTGGAGACGAATATTTCCTGTTTTCACATACGGTAACACATATAAATACGCGACAGATATTTTTGGATAACTCGAGTCATATCTTTCTCGCACAATATATCTGCAGATTATAAAATATGACTCTCTTAATATCAGTTGATGCCCGTTATTGCTGTTGTTACACGAAGATAAATTTTATGTTAAAAACAAATCGCACGTAAAATTCATTAAAAATATTAATAATTCATAAAGAGTTGTATTTATGAATGAAAATTCAAGGGAAATAATACCACAATATTATAAAACAATATTATGCTATGTTATTACAATACAATACTATTACAATATAACAATATCATTACAATACAAAATACTATATTTACACATTTAATATATGCATTGCGTAATTTCATGCCTGAGTGCTTTTTCTTAAAATAGTGATAATTCATTTCGATTATTTTGCTAAAATCTCTTAAATCCGATAAGTTTGTCTTGTAATCTATCAACTTTTATTGCATAATCCCGTTGAGAGAGGGGGAGGGTGAAAAGAGTATATCATACGTAATTACAAATAAAGGCGAGATGTTTGAATATTTCACACACCCTTTGCGTTTCTCCATGCTTGTACTAAATAACGCTCTCTCGTCGATGTAAAAGCGATCGCACTCGTTAAAAAGGAAACTTTCTACGCTGGTGAAAGCAGCGTAGAATAATCTCGATGAGTTCAATCTTCGATGCCGCAGTTATGGAAAAATGTACCGATCGTCACGATAAAATGATGTGGTAATTATTTTCACGTGTACCTACGGCATCGAAATCCGAGGTCTCGGAAATTTCGTTTCGATATCCGGATGAAACCACGATACCGCGACGAGTTTTTCTTCGTTATAACGAGTCAGGGATTGCGAACGTAGGCGAGGGTAGTCGTGAGTCATCGCGCGTCCTTAGAAATATCGGATGGCAGAAAATTTCCGCATAATCGTTGTGCATGTTCAGACTTTGTGTGTAGAGAAAAGAAGAAAAGGAAATTGTGGGAGGATATAGAAAAGTGCAGATGCAAATGAAACACGGATCTCATGTGTAAGAGATGATGGAATCTTTTCTACTTTTCCCTGGCAAAATATGAGCCGAAAAAAAAATCATTTCCGAAGAGATCTAATGCCCAAATCACACTAGCGATTGGCGTTTGCGTCTGCGTTTACGATTGCCTCTTGACCAATCAGAAGGAAGCTGCTGGCAATCTGATTGGTCAAGAGACAATCGTAAACGCAGACGCAAACGCAATCGCCAATCGCTAGTGTGATTCGGGCATAACGCGTTTACACGGTACCACGTCTCACGCTATCGAGCTTAAAATCATCAGTGCCTTTGTAGATTGAAAAAAGGATACACAAGTTTTTTTCAAAAGACCGGGCGCGTGTCCATTTACGAATGGACACCCCATATATACGGGGTGGGGATCCGCCGGTTGACCAACGCACGAGGGTGGCGTCGTGAGTCATCGCTCGGCATTGGACGGTTGCCGATCGGCGGTGGCGACATCCAGCGGAAGTGGCGGCGAATCGGCAGACCGGCGCGGTGCGGTGCGGCGCAAGCGAGCGAGTGAGTGAGTGAGCAAACGAGAGGGAGAGAAGAGCAGCCGCCCCGGCCCGGCGAAAATCAGTCGTGATCCGCCACGCCCGGTGAACGTTGCGTTGAGCAGTTTGAATGTAACTTCGTCTGCGCGCGACGCCGGCGGTCAAGGGAACACGCTTCCGAACACTCGTACCGCGCCGGTTCTGCCGGAGAGAAAATCGCCGCGTGCGATTCGTTCGTCCCGTTTTGTGCGTGAGGTTTACGTGCGCCACGCGAGAGAAGAATCGGTTCCGAAGTCGTGCATTCGTCGCTATCACCGGAAAGAGATTTCGCCATCGAAGCACGAGGGCCCTAGCGACAGTTCCGTCGATCGTACTTCCGGCGACACCGAGTGGTGCGTTGCAGATTCCGTTGTCTGCGATCGGCCCGAGTCGGCCGAGATCGTTCGTCGCTACTGGCAGAGTGAGTCACTGCAACTTTCCTTCGCTCTGACCCCTTCGCGATTCACATTGTCCTTGTTGCGTCGAAACTTTCGAAAGTTTTGACTGTCTATCCGTGATTGTTCTTTTCTGCAACGGAGGACGATTTTCGACGGAAAGGATATTTAGGACGAGATCTTGCCTTTCGCGAGCCCTTTGAAGGGCTCGTGAAAAAGAAAGTTATGTTTTCATACTTGACTAAGATGACCTTTGAGTAGGATCTTTGATAAATAATGAACATTCCGTTAGATTATTCGAATTTTTTTAGCAGCACACATTTCGGATGTTGCTCTTTGATATTCATAGTATGTACTTAGTTTGAAAGATTAAATTTAAGCTATTCTCATTTTTATACGTGACGAAATTCTATTAAAAAATAAAAATTTTGTAACATCTGTGAAGCTATCGAGATATTTTAAATTTCACGATGATATCCAACCGCGGTCGGCGATGCGAAACTCTGATTAAACGAGTTCTCGAGACGAGATCGAAAATTTGTTCGAAAATCGCGAGGATTCGGATCGATGGAAAAAAATAGAAAAAAATGTTTTAGATTTCGCATTGAGAATTTTCTTTCTTTGTAACAGTACGATGGATAAATCTTCCTCTAATTCACGGAAAAGAAAGTTATGTTTTCATACTTAACTAAGATGACCTTTGAGTAGGATCTTTGCGTTTGATAAATAATGAACATTCCGTTAGATTATTCGAGTAAGTTCTTCCTCTAAGTAATTGACTGAATCGGGTGTGATAAGATACCTCCGAAAGCGTACTAGTAATGCTAACAAAGAAAAAAAGCGATGTTCAAAGGCTGCTATTCATAGTCCGTTCTTATATTCAAGATTATCTTAAGTACAATCTCAACATTCTATAAACCAATTAACCAGAGTTGTATTAGCATCTTAAAACACCACTTAAGACGGTCTTGCAATAAGGATTAATACGAGAGCATCGCTTTTTTTTTTACTGATCATAAACCTTGTAGGAATGCAAGCAAGATTGTGTTCGAAACTTCTCTCTCTAAAGCGGTGTCTACAATGAGCTTTAAGGCCGTAGCATAAAAAACTTAATCAGTAAGCAGTAGACCTTAAGCGAATCGACCAATCACGGTCAAGCAGTATTGACTGTGATTGGTCGATTTGCTTAAGGTCTACTGCTTACTGATTAAGTTTTTTTATGCGCCACGGCCTTAAGGCCCGTCTACAATGGCAGTAAGCAGTAGAGAGTAAGGAGTAAGAAGTAAGATTTGACAAATTAAAAACGACAGTAATGAAAATGGGCAAATCCCATTTCGTACTCCTTACTTCTAAGAGGCCTTCTACAATGAGTCGTTAGTCGCAAGTCGTAAGCGAATAAACCAATCATAGTTGAATTTAGACAAGAATAATCGAATACGATTGGTCTATTCGCTTACGACTTACGATTAATAACTTATTGTAGAAGGCCCTTATTCCTTACTCTCTACTGCTTACTGCCATTGTAGACGGGCCTTTAGACGTAAGACTTAAGCTTTAAGAAATTGACAAATCACAGCAGATTACTCTTCTCACACCGTGATTGGTCAATTTCTTAAAGCTTAAATCTTATGTCCTAAAATTTCATTGTAGACTGCTTAAAGTGTTTAACGATAATCTGGAAGTACGTTATTTTGCGCATGCTTGACATATATTATACAGTGGATGCACTCTAATAATACGTATTATAATTATTGTGATTATGACACATGTGTCGCCTTGAGGTTATCTACATAAAATTTATTTTATTTCGCTCTTCAAACATCATTATCACAAATATTAAACATCAATTTACAGATATTATATTAACACATATGTTTTTAATTGACATGCGTAATGTACATTTCCGGACACTTTGAGAAAGAAAAGATACTAAAAAATATGTTCTTCTGGGCTAGGTCCTTCTCCGATTTCTGATGCAGAAACTATAGCAGTTGCCAGTTCATATCTATAAGGTCTGATGATATCGAAGAAACGATTTCTTATTTTTCGATCATAATACACTTTGAATCACAAAATTGCGGACACAAATTGAAATATATATATTTTTTATATACATATTTTAAAAATTTGTATACTGAGTTATATTCTATATATAAAAATCATATTTAGCTATATAACTCTGGTTATATTTTAGATTTCTTGTTCTATACATCGTGGCCAAATACACGCACGAAGTGAAAAATGAAAGGAACGGAGGACGTTCCGCTTCCGTTTCGTTTCCACTCTGAACGATGATGAACAATGATGCACGAAATTTTTTGACGTTTTCGGTACGCAACAGTACGCAACAGCGTACTTGCGTTTCCTTTTTGAAAAGACGACTCGTGCAGATTTATTCACGGGCTTCAGCATTTCCGGCTTAGACTCCGGTGAATCGGAGCGGAGATCGACGAAAGGCCGAAATGTGGCGCCGACGTTGGAAATCGTCGCAGTCGCGCCTCGCCGCATGTCGAGATTCCGCGCGATCGTTTTTAAATCACCGGATACGTGATAACGGAGTAAAATGTTGATTTTACTCAGTACTTGCGGCGAGGCAAACCTTCGGCGAACGCAGGCAGTCGGCTCCGATGAACATTGGTTCAACGATCGTTCCGCGAGCGAACCTGGATACTTACGTGTGTGCCACCTACATAATTCATATCGGTATAAAGCAACCGTTTTGACGAGGAGAGGAGAGAAAAAAAAAGGAAATTGCGGACGGTGTTTTGCGAAGAATTCGTGACCGAGACGAGGAAATCGTCGTGCAAATTCCTATCGGCCGGCCGAACGAGACGACCGATGTAAGCCGCGAGTCTCTCTTTCTCTTCGCGGTCGCCGCGCTGTCGCATGGACTACCGCGTAATCCAATATTTCCGTGTAATTCATATCGCCGTTGGCTGCAAAGAGTCCGCACGCGTCGATCCTGGGCTTCGTAACCGATCGTATGAAAGAACGGGTAATGTAAATTTTCTCACGATGATTTCAATCCTCGTGGTATCTCGAAGTTATTAATTCAAGCGGCGTTCTTAGCGGCCATGCATTTCAAAAATGGTATCGCGTCTTTCTCATACAGACCGCGTAGCTTCGTGCGGTTGAATTATAATCGCAGCAAAAAGATTAAAGAAACCATTTTCACTTGACGTCAATGGACTTCCGAATCCTATATTATCCATTATTTTACGTTACAATGTATTATGTATTTGACACGGAATATTACAGATGTATTATACTTTTCTTCATTAATAAACCGATCTTTCAACCAATTTGTGAAGTTGACTTTAGCAGAAAATTGCACGAAGGCTATTTTTTTATTCTGAAAATAGTTGACATTTAATGTTTAGTTACGTATCTTTTCGTTTCAGTTATATGTATATTTTTAAATATGAAATCTAATAACGAGTTATATAAATGAACAATTATATAACAGTTGTGTGCTTTTAACTTTCGAACTGAAACTTTTTGTAGTTTTGCTATCCGCACACATTTCTGAAACTTGAGTTTGAAAGAAAACTTCTAGTGATCTTGGATTCGATATTAACTAAAAAATCTCTGGTTCAGAGAATTTCTCAACTTAAATAATATATGACGTAAGACAACATTTGCGATTTAATTATCGTATTGCGTGCTAACGTTATCTTTATGGTCGTTTAGGACTATGAGACTATCCTTCAACTCACTATGTGGGATCGTCGTGATATGTTGTTACGTGTGTCGAGTACAACCCATCAAGTTAGAATCACGAAGTGGCGTGCGTCGTGCGCTATCTCCGCACGAGAGACTTTCATTCATCAGTCTCTTATCGTAACTTCGCTATTAATGTATAACGACTAGCCGCATAAGTGACCTTGGGTAGCCTCCGCTGTCGTCACCATGTGTTAAATAGATTGTGTTAAATAAATGAGAAAAAGACGTGATTAGGATTCATTAACCCTCTAAGCGAGATCGTTCGTTGGCGACCACGCAAAGGTCGCCCAGATTTATTTACAATAAAATTTTTCCCCGTCAAAGTAAACTTGATTAAACTTCGATTTTATCGATTTTTTAGCTGCGATAAACTACTGCCCTTTTTTCTCGAAACTTCAAATGTAAATAAAAGCGATAGAAATACAACATTATTATCGAATGACAAGGAATGATAAGAACCGCGATAAAGAAATTTTTTGCGGTTTAAATGAGGTTTGAATATTTATTCTTTGTTTTTGTGATTTAACACGCGGAGAATACTGAAGAACTGAGTCCGGAAAAAACCCGATTGCTTTGCCAAGCAAGGGTAAAAGAGGAATAATAGTATCGTCCCGCGGCGGTACATCATTTGCGCACGTTCTCGCCTTCATTTTCTTGCTTGCTCTTCCCCCTTTGCGTTAACGATGCGACACGCGCTCGTTGAATCCTGGAGGACGAACAATCAATAGGGCGTAATGAAGTTTTTCTTCTTGTCTCTTTTCCCAATAATACCAGATAATATTCGTCCGAAGGAAAGACGAAACTCGTAGTTTTACACCGTTACGGCAACGATTTAATCGAACACGTGCTCGTCGAGGATAGGTACCTGCAAATTATCGCACCTGTCATCAACTCATACATATTCATTGTGGACACATCCGATTATCGATCGATGCGACATCGGTCCCCAATGCGTCATCCATCGTGCCATATCCGGATGTCCCCAATGACTCTTGGGCGTTGATGGTTTTGTACTGTTGGTGTTGTTGACGAATTTTTCGATAAAAGAGTCTTATGGAATATTTTGATAATAGTTTATCCCTTCGTTTATATCTGCTTATCGATCTTCAATCGAAAAGATCTTAGTCTTTCAAAAGCCCCAGGGATGCCCTTCGCGAGGAACACTTGTTCGAGGAGCATAAATACTATCGGTAAGGATAGCGGCAGGTATGTCGAAAAATGAACCGATGGAAAATGAATATCTAATAATTTCGATTGCTTATCAACCCTTCTGGCAAATCATCTGCGTGGTATCGATAGATTTGTCGCTTCTTTGGAATGCAGAAATCGCTAACTTTAAAATCGATATCGATTTTAATTTTTTGGCTCTAAATTAAATGAAGAATTTATTGCGAAAAATATTACCTCAGCCAGAATTCAGCCTGGAACTCCCCCATTCCGTGCGGGTGTCATATCAATTCGACCACCGAGGCATGCGATAATATTTATCACAATAACCTGTATCCTGTGAAATTAAAATCGATATCGATTTTAAAGTTGGCGATTTCTGCATTCCAAAAAAGAAGCGACAAATCTCGATAGCACGTAGATTTGCCAGGCGGATCGATAAGCAATCGAAATTATTGTTTAATATTCACTGGCGAAGTAGAGTTTGAATTTGTTAAAATTAATATCCTTCCTCCCTCTTCCCTCGCGCAGATGGCGAGCGAATGCTCTTGCGATGTAATAAAGTCACTAGAGCGCGAATCCAAGAGAATGAAAGAGAAGACGAGAGGTGAGCGCGTGAGGTGAGCGGCAAACAAGGCAAGGGGAGAAACAAGAGAGAAAGAGAAAAAGGGAGGTGGAGGATGAAGGAACGATGGATGAGAGGGAGGACTACGCAGGCGTCGATAGGCGGGATAGGTCAACGTACTTTCTGCCAGGGCCGCACCATATATTGCCGTATTTGGTAGCTTTTCCGATTTGGCGAACTTGTGTGCGAAATTTCTAGCATGCGCTGTGAGCGATATCGTGACATATCCATTGTCCACCCTCTTGAATCGCTGTCCGAAAATGACCGATGCAACGCTCTCTCGACTGACGTTTGAACGTGACGTCAGTCACGATATCGGGATTTTAGGTATTCTCTAATACTCCGCACGAAAAACATACGGTGTGAAAGAGTCTTGCATACAAAATCGAACATATGCTTGCACAAAGGAAGAAGCCTAAAAAACATGTTTTAAAGACATTGTAACTTAAACCTGAGGCACACAAGAGCCAATTAGGATTAAGCTTTGAGTCACCTGATCTAAAATTCTGCATCCTTATTGGCTCTCGTAAGAAATCTAGTAGGCAAAATAGTATCGTGTGCCATTAGCTTTAGTCTTAAAGATGTCTTTAATATGTCTTTTAAACATGTGTGTTGTCTAGAAGGTCTGATCTTTGTTCTAAAATGAAGAAAAATAGAACATTGGTAGATAATATGTATTGCTCTTGATATGTAGGAATTTTTTTTCTAAGGGTTCTTTAGGGTTGAACTTGGAAAAGGTTTTCTTTTTATTTGAAACGAAAATGTCGTTTAAGAGATGAAAAATAAGTTTGTGCATTAGGTTCAGATCAAACAAACAAACACGAATGAATAGTTTACTTCAATGAATGTGAAAGGTGCCAGGAACACCGACGACGCCGTTCGAACTCATTGATGCAACTTGTTCATTCATGTCCAGGCATGTCCGTTCACACTCGTTTGCCTAGTCTGAATCCGATTTTGTATGACATTTTCAATCTTTTCCTGGATTTTTTTATTTTTCATACAAAATATAACGATAAAAAAAATTAGAATTTTAAAATTATTACAAAAAATAAAAACAATGAAAGATTTATTTGTGACATTTATGATTTATATGAATTTTTTTATATGAAAAATTGCCTTTGTGTAGTAGCAGCGACATAAAAAAATGCCCGGATGTTATGAGACATTCAAGTATATCTCTGTGAAGATTGAAGCTTGTGGAAACAGGAAGTGATTGTTCTCTTGGTGAAATAAACGCAATACTCGGTTAAAGTACCGTAAAATCTGGACATCGTGAGACATTTGAATAGAGACATCCGCAAAAGTATCCATTAATCTTGCAAAGGACAATCTATCGCGTTACGCGTCCAATCTGTAACAAAGATGATAAGTACAACAATAACGGCTCTGCATCTTATAACGATTCTGGTGGATTACGTGATCATGTATATTTTTTTAGCAAACGATATTTACGTGACGCTACTCTTGAACGCGATCGCGTGATGATCGAGCATGATTTATTCACGAGCCATTGACTTTGCCGACTACAAACCGTACTTTTATTACCATGACTCAGGCCGATAAGTTAATTAACTACGGAACGGCGCATTGAAAAATACTTGTGCAAAAAATATTTTTGCCTCCTTCCGCATTTTCGGGATATTTCCGTCGTAAAATTTCGCAATAGAAGGGCTTAACCAACAAGATCTTATAATAGTTTTGAAATTACATGACAATATTATAGTAATTAAGAAGCAATCGACGCCAAAGTACAACTTCCAAAAGCTCTAACGAATGTTATTTTATCTTTTGCAGACAATCTCAAGCACGTACATCAGGCCTTATTGGAGAGTGCTACGGGCGCAGGTTCCTCGGACAATATCACTGTAATCGTGGTGTTCTTGAGGTCGCCGATCGAGATCGCTTCGCGCTTAAATCCGCATCTGACGTATCAAGCACCGAATGGTCTATTAGTGAATGGTCTATTACTGAACAATATGGATCCGAATAATCCGATTCCGTCGAATCACGACGAATTCGACGTAAAGCCAACCTACATCAAGCAGCTGATCGACGACGATGTGGTGGATCGCGCTGATTTTGATATGGATTTCCTCAAAAATTCCGTGTGCGGAATGACTAGGAACGGCAAGCACCGGAACGACGACGACGAGTACGATTATACGGACATAGGTCCGGAGACCGATGTAGACGCCGGTGAGGATGTGCACGACAACAATTATCCCCTCGCCGCATCGTCGTCGCTCGATCCCTCTCCCGAGAGCGAGAAGTCACCGGTGGAAACTGAGAAACACAACGATGACGACAGGAACGACAACAATTATTCTAACCGCGATAACGCGAACGTCTGTCCGATGGACTCGGTAGTAGACGATGGCGATGTAGACAATCGTGTCCGACCGAGTGAGAGAGACGTTCGTGGCGCGGACGACGAAACGCTGCGCGACAACGGTGACGACGCGCGTACCGAGACTACTGGCACCGTCGTGGACGATGACGAGTCGCCACCCTCGCCGCGAGCTGCTAGTAAGTGCAACTTGTCCGTTGTAAGGGCCCGGCTGTGTGCCGCGCTGGTATACGGTTACGCTTATCACACGGTGAGCAATCTGTTCGTGTCGTTGGCGAACTACATCTCGAGCTCGTTCGCCACTCACGTTTTCGGTCTACGCAAAAAGTGATCGCATTTTGGTCGATCTCCTGACATACGGTTCGAAGATTCGATCTTCGGCTACCGAAGATCATGGAAGATCGAAACGGACGAAATCGAGAAATGTACACATGCGTCGGTGACATGTGAGCGAACTAAGCGGCGCGATATAGAAATTTCGTCGCTGTACGAAATCCCCTATGATAAGATTGCGCTAATTATCATGCGTACCACAATACGAAGTATTTTACATCTTTTTTTTTTTAGGAACAGTGTTGAGGAACAAAATATTTTAGGCAAATGTTCCAAATGCTGAAATTGCTGCGTCTCTAGTATTAGAGATTCCATGTCTGGCAAGGAGAAAAGTGTGGCTTATTAACAATATCACTTTTTTTTAAGACAAGAGTACGAAAAAAAAGAGTCTATTGTAGGATACGTAGTTATTTGATAGATGCATGTTACAATATATACTCTTTCGAGTCACATTTCCCACATATGCGAGTGCATCGCATAAGAGTAAACTGAAACGCATTCAATTGCACAGTACATTCGATGCGATCTACGTCACTAAAGATGGAGTGCATTCTATAATGACCCGCTTTTCATACTTACGATCCGCAAATGGAACTTACCTTCTTCACTCTACTTTTTTAAATAACAGAAATATGACACTTTTTTTTACTTTACTTTACTCTTTATAGCATCGATCAGTTGTTACATTCGTGATCTGCTTGCACAAACAGAGCCCGAAATCAATCGAAACTGCTATCTTTTTGCTGGTAGAATGTCACGCGGATGGATTATCGCGTTTCTCTTTTTTTATACAGATATGTTATCATTATTATGGCCTGTGTGTCATTATGTTTCAAGCATAACTGTAGTCGATTACAGCTTTAATAACGTTGTGCTAAAATCATAGTTTTTCTTACGAATCTTTGTCAATTTGACTCTGCCAAATGTGAAAAAACGTTTGATTATTATGACTCGTATACAGGCCTAATGAACAACGAAATTTGAAAAATCGTAGATGACGAGAGTAGTCATGAATACATCAGCGGATATACCGTACGAGAAAACTTGTTTCTCTAATTGACTTTAAAATTAATTCTATTTTAACCCGCATCGGTAACACTGCGAAAAATGGAAATTGATGCCCAATAAGGGTAATAAAAAGTAATGTTTACTCCATAAATGCGCTTTCTAGATAAGTGGAAATATCGAATGTCAGATAAATGAGTCTCGTTAGTATCTGGGTAATATCGTAAATCTTCATATTGTTAGATAAGCAATTTTTTAAAAATCTTTGTTATGTCTAGAAACGCAGAAAAGTCTTGTGAATACAATTATTTATGGTAAAAAAAATAGATAATATTATTTTAGAGCAATAATTAGTAATCAATGTGGCATACGTCATTTTAATTATTAAAAGTTAAGAGATAAAAATTATTCCCTGTTAATTAAATTGAATATAATGAAAAATAACAAAGTGATTTTAATATTAGAAAGTTATGCTCTCAAATTTGAAAAAATAAAATTGAGAAAATTATTCATTTAACAAGTAAAAATTTTTAATTACTCTGTAATATTAAAATACATCTGGTTATTGCTCTGCATATTATCTGCGACATAAATTTGCACATATAAAGACATAACGATTGTTTCTCTAAAAATACCTGCATTTACTGAAGCAAAAATATCTTTACGATTCCTTTTAATATTCTAATTTTTTTTTACTTTTTTTTCTTAAATTTAATTAAACTCATCACATGAGAAATAGCCTTTTTTGCGGGATTTATGTGAGATATTTATATCATTATTCCGCCAATGACATGTAACAATATTTTTAATCACTGAGAAGTGACGCTTTATGCGTGATAAGGGCAAATTAATATAACTTCATATATATATATATATATATATTTCGGGCTAAGATAAATAAGTACAACAATTTTCCATTATCATTATCGCCAGCAATTTCAGATAATTAACAAGTACCATCATATGTCTCTGGCATGTCGCAGAGTACCGTTCGAATTGAGCGCGCGACGACCAAGTCGCGTCGCCGCGTTTCGATTGGCCGTCGTGGCGCGCTCTCGTCGCTGATTCGTCGTAGAACGACCAATCGAGCGGCGTGCCGCCAATTGTCGCTAATCGTGTGGAAGGGGCTTGCAGCAGTTCCTCTCGAGTCTCGTACGATTGTGATTGCGCATCGTTGTGTCTCTCTCGAGAGTGAATTTTCGCGGTACACCGTGGTACTCGCGTGCCGACCGCCGGCTTTTCCCATTGGATTTATTGCCGCTCCAGGTTATCGTCGGCGCTTCCAAGGACGGACACGCACGGTGCGAACGGAAGAACGTTCCCCCCGAGGTACGTTGTACGCGGCGCGCTTGTGCTCCTTCGTCAGTTATTGCCGGGAACCCCGGGAACCCTGAATTGCGTATTTAAATTTGGAGGTGACGCCGCGCGGCGTCGCTCACCACTCGGAATAGGATCGCGACTAGCGGGCAGCATACCGGTGTTGTTGCCGGCCGGCGACCGGCGGTCGAAATCAATGTGATCTCGACGTCATCGATCTCCGATACGATAGATAAATGCAGGTGAAATACAGCCTACGTCGTGGCGATCGGCGCTGACGTTATTATGAATAGGCGTAGAGATCGTTTCCGTGTCTACAGTGAGAACCGAACCCAATGACGGTATACCGGTTTCGAGGGTTTTGGCCTGCGCCAATGTTCTTCGTTTCTTCCCCCCCTCCCATTTCTTTCTCTTTCTGGATATATGTGGAAGAACTTGGCTTCTGTACGATTCGATATCTTTTTCCTTCTTTCTCTCTCTCTCTCTCTCTCTCTCTCTCTCTCTCTGGTGGTGATCGCAAGAATTAATTACGTCGATATTAAATGAAAACTTTTTCAAGTCTTTCTCGAACATTCGATGAGTTCTTTGGCTTCCGCTTCTCGTGCGAACGAGAAAAAGGAAGCGGCAGGCTTGGCTAAGGAACCGGACGGTGAGGGGAGGAGAAAAAGAGTGCCTAGCGTCATGCGAAGCGTATACGAAAATATCGTGTTGTGAAATCATTGTATTGTGTATTAGCCTGTCGTCATCATCGCGCTGAGAACGAAGTCGCATTTTGCGACTTATCGAATATGACTCGCGCTTCTGTCTCGTGACGACTTGACTGCAATTTCGATAAGTTAACACTTAACATTACAAACACGCGCGAATGAAGTTTACGCTTTCTCACATTTTTCTGTTTGTTAAAACCTGGAAAATTTCTGTAGAAATTCTCTGAATCAGAAATTATGCTCGTCTTAATGATCAGTTAATGACCAATTAATCATTAAGTTAAAGACGTATGAATTTTTTTGTTGATTGAAGAAGAAAAGCGCTTCTTAAATTGCTCCCTGAAATTAAATTCGTTATCTGCCCAGCGTTTTTCATATTTTTGCACGTGTTACAGTTTTCATGTCATAAACATACAATAGTAAACTTTAGTATTGTGTAATATGACTCTAATATTTCTGCTAATGTAGATTAATTTTAATCTCGGTTTAACTCATTTTTATCTTTTCCTAATTTTTAAAACTATTATAGAAAAAGATAAAACGTAAGTTAAACCGGAACAATTAGTCTACATTGGTAAAAAAATAGGCCCAAACAAGACTGCATTCTCCGATTGTGCTTGAATGGTGCATTTTTTACTTTACATTGTTATCTAGCTATTTACATCATTCAAGATTTTACATTAAATGTTTTTAAATAATTATCAAAATTATTGAATAATTAATAATTTTAATAATAATTTTTTAAACAATTTTGCTGATCTTATCAGAGCGTTACTAAAAATCAGGCAGCTGGTCACAGATGATTACCATGGTCAGTCAATGTCAATTAACCCTTTAACTGCGGATTCGGAAGCTCGCTGTACACTAAGCTATAGCAGTTTTGTACGGAACACTCGCGCAGGGTCGTTTATGTATCATATAAACTTAGCAAAATCCCTACGTCAGCAATGTTAAAATCATCTGCGAAAAGAAACAAAACAAGCCGATAACTTACAGCAAGCATTTTTTTATGGAACATGTATAAGGGGACAGGAGAAAACCACTTTTATAAATGCAATTCCTTGAAAATCAAAAACATTTCCACGCTTAATTTTTTATAGTTTTTTTTTTTTTAGAGAAAAAAAGCAAGAAGTTCTCAAGCTGCAAAATATTAATTCGCCTAAGATGAAAATATGTAATATAATTACTAAATGATAAAGATAGGATTTATTAAACCGCAATCTAATCTAAGAGCTTAAGTCGTGGTAACATGACATTTTTAGAATATCTCAAATCAGGATCTCATCTCAAATCTCTTTGGATCTAAATTATGCAAATGAAATTATTGAAATTATTGTAAATTATTTTTATCACAATGGCAGACACACAGAACGATTATGAAGATAACACAGCTTATCGTAATTGAGATTTATCTTAATAATGTAATATAAGTAATGATAACGTAGTTATCGAAGGACGCCGCAGTCTACCGAGTTTTGTAAATATATTCAAGTATACAAAATTCATATAAGAATATTACTAGGCCAAGATTCAGCTCAGATTACAAATGATATATTGTTAAATACTCACTCGCAATAGTAAATTATTGTTAATTATATTACAATTAAATTGCTAGATGCATAATGTGGTCCTATTTCAATTAGCTATTTTTATTAAGGACATTAAAAAAAAAATAACGAAGAATATGTTTAACGTGCAAAAACAATAATCGACATCAAATATGTTTAACACTGAAAGTTTTTTTGTCAAGTGCTCTATCAAACATGTGGACGAGTACAAGATAGGGGAGAGTAGAAGCTCTCGAAACTGTAACTAGCTGACACCGCAGATCACAATTCCACGTTGTAATTCGGCGCTTCTTTTCATCTCGCCATACGATACGGATGCAAACACAGAACCGAGGCCAATGGAGCGACAGGGGCGAGAAATAATTGCGGAAATCAGCGTGGATAAATGCATAAAACCGTGGCGTAGCCGGCGGCGCTTTCGCGAGAGACGTTTCCTCGGCGGTCTTATGATGCAATTAATTTGCCGATCGCGTGTCGTTGCGTCGCGTGTTGTCGTCTCTACGTATTTATAGACGAAAGTAAAGCGCGCGTCCCTCCCGACGTTCGTAACCAAAACGTTAAGGTGATCCCTGAACGTGGCACGAGGTAATCGGATCTATCGCTACGCTTGGGAGCCATTACCGGGTCTAGTCTTACGCTGAAGCGAATTATCGGGACGCACGGGACACGTTTGACACAGCACGTATGTACATTGACGATGCCAGCAATTTGTTTTTTGTTTTCTTTGTAACTGCACTTTGTTTTTAAACCTTGAGCCGAGTTGACTCCGATCTCAAGCTTAAACTCCTCTTGACATCAGATACTGAAATTAAACAATGAGATAAAAATTAGGTACCATTTCTATGACTTACGATTTTGCCAATTTTTTATGTCTCGACGACATTTTCGCGTAAAACTTTGCGATGCGGTGCTACAAAGATGCAAAGACGCGCGGAAGTAAGCTCGAAATGGGCTCGGCATTCCGGCGAGAGAAAAGATAACGGAAAACGGGTGCGACTAGTACGGCCGAAAGAAACGGACCGGACCTGCGATCTGATCTGAAGTGTCTGCTGAAGTGTAGTTTTCGTTTTTCCTCTTCGGAGAGCAACGTGACAAGAATTATCGCTGCACCGTGCAAAAAGTGTCAGGCGAAGAAGGGAGTTTTCAAGAAATACGTGATGGACGTTACAGCGTTAATCCTGGCAACCGCTGCGATAATATTTAATCCTTATGCACGGCTGCACGGTTTTGTAACTCGAAAGAACGCGACTGAATTTACAACGTAAGCAGTGCCGGCGAATTTCTGTATGTAGATTTATAAGACCAAGAGCGAAGATATTTTACTCGAGACTAGATTTTTAAATTTTCATTTTCGTTATTTTTATCAATAAAATTTAACCGAAATAGTGACCGCAACTTTCTTCATAAGATTGTAATAGAACTAGACGTGACTTTTTACCCAGAAATATTTTACTATAATACTTTTTTTACATTATTTTCTGCCTTCACTGATATAGAAATTAATGAATCTTGTACATTTTAAACGGACAGTCGCGCTCTTTAAAAGATTAAAAAGCGACTGTGCGGAGTAGAAGTTACCGCTGTGCAGGAAACTATGCAAAAACGACATTCAAAAATGGTATTGAAGTTGCAGTACATCGTGGTGTTGGTAGCTGCAGCAACCGCAGCAATCAGGTCAAGGCAAATAATTAGACGTTTTTATTATAATATTCTAATAACCATAATTTAGCGCTACTCCAAACGTCATGTGCCGTACAGCGTGCGACCACCACCACCAGTTCCGTAATCCGCTGCTCTTATCTACGCTTTTCACGTCTCCTGCTCTCCTTTCTCTCATCGCAAAGCGCGAGCGTAAAATCCGCCGCGTTCCACGTACGGAAAGCGCGAAAGAGGTGCAAACTGGAAGAGACAGTCTGTGATCGCAAAGACGTGTTGCGACGAGCGCAAAGCGATTGCGAGGAAGCGCGAGCTGTGACTTTGGATCTAAAACGGAAATGCTGAAGGATCGAGAAATTTGCATACCCGTATGCATCGTTTGTTCTTAAATAAACGCCCCGTCATTACTTGAGATAACTATTTATGTAACGAGCAACGTGCGTCGGCGGTTCTCTGTTGCCGAGGCGAACGAACGAACAACCGCACCACCGGCATGATGCGTCCCGTGCCGGCTAGTTAAACTTGCCGTTTATTACTGCAGAATAATTATGAGGCGCCTATCGCTTTTTTTTAACACAAATCTTTTCTCTCTTTCTATCTTGTTACGCTCTCTCCTTTTCTTGTTACACTCTGGCGAATTATTTACACGAGTGCCATTGTGCGACTTAAAATAGAAACTTCATATATCTCAAGCAACTCAGCCGTCTCTCATATCCACGCGAATCCCAAGGTTAAGTGGTTCGGTTACTTCACGCGAGATGAGAGTCGGGAGTGCTTTGCTTTTTATTTCGAAAAAAAGTCCTACCGTACTTTCTATATATATGGTAGCACATAAGTCTCTTTTTTTTGGGAGGAGGAGAAGGAGGGAAACATTTGTGGAAACATTTATGTTCGCTCCATGGGTACTTGAATAATGTGACCATTCGAAAAATGAAAAATTACTAGAAAGCTAGTCACTTTTTGTCGCTCGAGTGTTAAAATAATTTATACATTGGAATTCTCGAGGGATTATCCAAAAATTAAAAAAAAAACTCACATTGACATTCTTAAGATTCTACTTTCTTGCTTTTTTACGGTTGTCAGAACTTCAAGATGCATTGAGAATTCAGAAAATTCTTTGCTTTCGAGGAAATGGGCTCTCAGTTATATCGAAATTCTGGGGAGGTGAGTTATTTAGAAAGATTTATCTGGACCCCCTATCCTCCCTCCAAAAAAAGCTCTTTTGATCCGCGATGTGCACAGAGATTCAATTTTGTCGACGCAACTTTTGCAGCGTAATCAGCAACTGTCGATCGAGCGCAAATGTCCCATTTACTTTTTGCGATCGGTGTCATTTATGCACTCGCGACTCGGACCCCGTTCAGTTCCTTTTTAGGCCACGTCTGGTTTCTCGGGTGTGAAATATGCGTTGCTGCGCCCCGACGTTTTCGTATGTAAATTACAAGCATTCATTTAGCTGTCGATCCGCGTGAACATTGCTAATTAGATCCTCCATCTTCTTCCCCTCGTGAAAAAGCATATGAGATCTGCAGTGTAGCAATGATACAATTTCGTCTCTTTCATACTGCACTTACCCTTGAATGACTCTAAATTCTTTACAATTTCCACGTGTTTCCTAATGAATCTGAATTTTTATCTTAATCAAGAATTTCCAGCTTTCTGAGTCCTCTGTGTTTTCCTAAAAATCCATTTCCCAATGGATGGATGGTCCAATGATAAATCACCTTTTGACCTTCCCCTCCTCTCTCTCGACTCGTAATATATCGAATCTACAAATATCTCGTCGTTCTACGTTGGAACATATGCTACCGGCTCTGTACACACCCGAATCTCGATATATAATCGAGAAAAATCGGGCTCTCCCTCTGTTTCTCCTTCTTTCGCTCGCACATATACATATGTGCTCGCCTCCGTCCGGTCCCTCCTGCGTGTAACTTCGGTTTAAAATTAACTCTTCCTCTTACACTTCGCGACTGGCACCGAGACGCGACACTCGCTCTGTGAAAATGAAAAAGAGAAATACGGGAGAAAGGAGGCGGAGGAGGAAGAGGACGACGGGCTCGCCCTTTTTCCTCCTTCGTCCTCTCTCAGCTCGCGTGGCATGCCATGAGAATTCCATCGTGCTTTCCGACGAACTGAAATTGCGCGACGCGTCACGTCGGGCGTTGGTCGCCCGTCGCGACGCCTCTTCAATGGAGACGCCTCACGGAATGAAGCATTTTTATGAAGGATACTTCATTTAGGGATTGCTCAAAATTTCTCAATGTTCCTGGGAAACGCAACATCGCGACAGCTTTCACGCGACATTAGAGTGACATTGACTATAAATGCTCGCTATTCAATTTTACACGTTAATATGCCAGAGATGTTTTTTACACGCAACCTGTGTATCTATGTAAGAAACAACAAACATCCTTATCACTGCGATAATGTTTTTTGTAAAAGAAGATGTAGATAACTCGAAGAGTTTTTTTCTTGAATTTGAAAATTTAAGGATAATTTGTTAATTTGCTTCAAAGCTGATTAACTCTTTGCAACAGTGGAGTTAGGAGAGCTTAATGTATAGCAATTCACAAAAATTCAACAGCTACTCTACCAAGTTATTGAAGTAACTAACAAAAACAAGTAGTTTGTAAGCTATATTTTTCTATTGTCCTGTATCGATGGTTTCAACGTGTAACGATTTAATAAAAAGGATTGATCTTCACGCGTATTTTTCGAGTTTCATTCGAACCAGCGTCTAGTTAGAATTCCGAGAGGAGGAGAAGGGGGTTACTGATAAAAGCTGCCGGAAGAAGTTGAACGCGGATCTTAAATATCGAGGATCTCTCGGAGGATCTCTCTCTCTCACTTGCAAGGTCAACGTCCCGAGACACGGGACATATGGCAACGAAACGGCGTGGGTTATTATTACCCGAAATCGCGCAATATCATCGGGTTATGCCGCGCTCTTCGAGTATCCGCATGGATTCGAAGTGCGTTATGAAGCGCGTGGGAGAGAATCTCGCAAGTTGGCACGAGCTCACGTTGGTGGCAAAGAGACTTGGGACGAAATTAAGAACGGGTTGTTAAGCGAGCGCTCTCTGCGTGGGCTGCGCCGCCACTTTTTTTTCGTCCCTTAACCAGTTTTCACGTCAACATTTTCCTGGCTTCCTCAGCCAGGTGGGACGACGTACGTTTCTATCAGCTGCTCTTTGCGCCTTTCTACAATTTTTTTTTTTTCTACTTTCCTCTCCCAGACTCGTGCTCTCGTTTTGTTTCGATCCTGCGGCAGTGGCGAACCTCATTTGCAAAGCATCTCTGCAGAGAGCTTTTGTTTTAGTGAAATATGTTACATCTTAGCTTTATTTTTTAGAGCGATAGTCGATTTTAATTTGATTTTTTTCATAAGTTTGCGATAGACGGAAGTATCCGAGTAATAATTTTTTCGACAAGTGGAGATCAACGTAGCGCACGAAATTTATTATATCTATGAATTTAGGGTGTATTAATAAATAATATTAAACTGGGTGTAACTGATGAACGGTCAGTATTAATTAGTGACATCGTTATATTTTAGCAGCTCGTTTAAATTCACGAACAGGTTTGCGTAATGAATACGAATTCATTACGCGAAATTTATTAATCCAAATTACTTGTTACATTGCATTAATTAAAATTAATTAGTTGTTCTAAAATTAGTCATGCTAATTCGCTGTCTTCTACGTAAAATAATAATAATAATATTATAAAAGGTCGTTTTATTCGTAATTAATATATATCGCGTTTGTCTCTCTCTTCAAAAAAATTCTTGATTTCAGAATAGAGCCACTGAGAAGTCAAATGCAAGAAATCATAGTTAAGATCTTTATCGCGCGAACATTTGACAAAAAACAAAATGTATGATTTCTAGGTCTTTCAATTTAACGGTGACCGTAATATCACAACGACAGAAAAATTCCTCGTGCCAGGAAACGAGAAAGTGTCGAGATCCTTTATTGTTCTCGTTATCTCGCCACTGCTGCGGAATCACGTGCGCAGAGTGAAAAGAAAAGATGCACTTGCGAACGGCAAAGCCTTCCTTCGTCACGCGAGTATTCCCCGAATAGATGTATCGAACAGATCGATCGATTTCCGAGGTCCACCCAATCGGGGCAGGGGGTGATTCTCCTCCAACTGTCGCAGTGCACAGGTGGGTGGTGGCGGTGCGTGGATGAGGTAGAGAGGACGAGGAGGAGAAGGAAGAGGTGGAGGAGGAGAGTGCTCCGGGGGCTCTGGACTAGATCGATAATGCATCTCTTGGCGGGCGTAGTTCCTCTTAGTCACTCGGAGGGTGATCACCTGCGAGGAGAGGTATTCCTCATTTTAGAGCCATTCCGGTTCGCGAGAGAAGTTACGTCCGTATCGAACGTGCACAAACGTATAAAGTGATCCGGGACAGTCGCGTGGAATTTTAACTGATCGACCCTTCGAAACGTGACAACTTGTGTCCACTTTGGATTCCCGAGAGATTCTCCTCGTTCGATACTTTTTTCGATTTCCACCGCGTTTTTCAGAACGTCTTGCAGGTACGTAACGTGCTCTCGCTATGTGAATGATGCGAGTGAGCGGGTTTTCTCCAGGGTGATCCGTGATACTCCCTGAATTATCGAATGAATTATGCTGGAACTTCAGTGTGTAATTATTGACGATAAATTCCGCAATGCGAGAACTCCGAGAACTCCTTCGAAAAATGTAAGCTGGTAATCTGGAATGAGATATTTCGGAGCTTGTACGGCTTCTGTACGCTGCTTTAAGCATTTTTTTTTTATTCTTGAAATTTTTATCATTTACGCTGAAATTAATGTAGCCCCCAAGTTTCATTAAAAGTTGTCTTACGTTAGTTTCCGATGAAAATATAAAAAATTTTACAAATTATTTTCCATAATTATATGATCGTAAAATAAAGTTACAGTCGTTAATATAACGTGTGATGCTTGAAATACTCGTTGTAAAGGTGAAAAGTAATTTGCAAGATCTATTTTATATTATAACGATTTTTGGGTCGAAATATTTTATGATTGTAAATTTATTCAATTTTTAGTATTAAACTGTTCGTTTTAAGTAATACGAATTTGAAAAAAGACTAATTTATATCGTTAAAAAACTTGAAAAAACATAGAAGTCGAAAATGAAATAATATCTTGTATTTGATACTACTCAGCATTGATACTTTCGTAAATTAAAACGCAAGAAAATCTATAAGAACTAGGAAAATCAATAAATTATTAGAGAAAAGATGTTTATTATAATTTACATTTACTCGTACATACGAATGTACTTCCGTGTGAAAAAGCTGCAGTGTTGTATTTTCTTGATTTGATGCGATTTGAGATGTACATAAGAAATGATATAATATTGACGAACGCGTGTTTTTATCTTACGTTACATGAACATGACGTAAAAGATACATGATAAAGCGAATTTATCGTTAATGTCAATTCTAACTTTTCTTATGTTTATTCCAGAACCTCTTCAGCACGCACTGATCGTGGATAATGTAGCGGATAGTGAGGATTCTGAGGACGAGTGGGATTACTATCGTGTCGGTCCGAACAAGCAGGAATCCGCAGCAGCAACTATTGAGGCGGACGAATCCCGGAAAAATATTGAGGAACAAAGTGCACAGGAGAATCCCGAGTCTGTTGTGAAAGATAGCTCGGAAGTTGAGTTTCCTGAAACAGAGAACGCTATTAACTGCAAAGAATTAGTGAAAGATATCTCCTCGCCTGAGCTTATTAACATAGACGTAAGTATTTGTTTTGTTGTCGCTTCTTGTCTTCGTCGATAAAAACACTCGTCGTTCAATATATTATACATTTCGAATAATACCGTTGTGCTTTTAGATAAGCGACGAAAAGAAGTCGAGCGAACCGAAGGATCAAATTCTTCTAGACCTACAGGAAGAACAGACAGAACAGGACAACATGGATTTCCAATTGAATCCAGAGGCAGCCGAGTTTGTACCGTTATCACCACCGTTATTGGGCCAGAGGGATTTCCTACAGGATTTTGCCATTAGTGGGTCTCCTCTGAAGCAGACACAGGTAATGGATGATATTCCTGTACCGAGCCAGAGCGAATTTGACAAGGAAGTGTGTTACCGACCAAAGGAGATAGGCGAAGAATTCTCGAATGACGAACATACGGATCTACAGAATAACAGTTCACAAAGCATGGATGTGTCCGAGATTTCGTCCACCAAAGCCGAAATGGGTGACGATGAATCTATGATACATGCCATGTCTACGTCACAGTGGCAGACGAATATCTCTTCTCAATGGAATGAAAAGACGGGCGACGATGCGGAATCCGATGAGGAGAGCGACATTGTCACCAGAAATAATCCCATGGCTATGTCGCTCACTCCAGGTAATTTTAAAGAGGCGTTTAAAAAAACTGTCGATCTAAATGCTGTTCACATGTTGGATGATAGTTCAGATGGTGCTGAACAAATAAGTACACCGCCGCGTTCACCCGAGCCGTTTGCGAACGAGGATCGTTCGCACACTCCTCTATCGGAGGACAAGAACTCGAGTGAAGTCTTACGCGCTTCAACACCACAGCCTTCAGAGGAAATGCTTACTACGAACTCTGACACTAGTTCCGAAACTAAGAACTCTTCTTCCTCGATAACGCACGAAGAGAAAAAAAAATTGGTTCTTGATGGTATCTATGAATTTGAAAAAAAAATTATGTCTTTTGTTGAAGATATGAGACATAAGACACCGGAGGTATATATAGGACATTATCCCTGCTTACCTGACTCGCAAGTGAAGGATGTTTCTTCAACACAGTTTGAAAACTTTGAAAAAATTTGCGAAGAAAATGTAAAATTAACAGAAGAGAACAAAGAAGAAGAAAAAGAAAAGTTGTGTAAAATCGAAGATGATGAAGACACATCTTTAATCTTGAAACCAAACACATCTTTAACCATGAGATCAACAGCACAGTTGTTACAAATGATAGAAAAGGAAAGTACAGAGTCTGAAATTTCGAAAAATCTTCCAGACTCAACGAATCATTCGAATTTTAATGATGCAATACATGATTCAAAACAACATAGCTTACAACAATCATTATTGGAAAAGATGCATCCAGAAATGGCGTCAGATATGGAACAGACACACTATCATGCTGATTTTGACTCCAAAATTATCCCCGAAAAAGACTTCAAATTTAATGAACCGTTAAAAATTGCAAGCAGTCAATTGAGCGAATCTTCTAGCTGGGCGAATAGCTATAAAACAGAAAACTTTGAAAATAGAGAACAAAAAGAGGTTGAAGATTTGTCAAACAAAATCATCAATGATGATGTCAAACCGGACAGTACAACTGAATTAAACCCATCTGATTCGATGGAACAATTTAAATTTGTGGAGAATGAACTACAACATAAAGATCAGATGGTAGAGCAGATGCCGATAGAAACCATAACGCTGATCGATAAACCAACCGAGCAGGAGCAAATAGAAGAAAAAACTGCAGAATTTGCATTAATTAATGTTGATGAAGTGTACAAGGAAAAAGTTGCTTCCGAAGAGGCAATTCCTTCGAAAGAGGAGGAAAGTATCCCTGAAAAAGAGGATAGTTTAATTGAATTAAAAATTGAAGACAGTAAATTGAGCCAATCTTCTAACTGGACGAATAGCTATAAAACAGAAAACTTTGAAAATAGAGAACAAAAAGAGGTTGAAGAGTCGCTTAAAACAAACAAAATCGATGAAACTGAGTCGCTAGAAAAGAAAACTACAAAAGCCTCGCTAGAAGATACTGCAACGATAAATAAATCGAAAGAAGTTACGGGAATCACAGAAGCATCGGCAGCCGTTTCGAGCCCGACCAAAGCGAAGACTGCTACGACAAGCGCGAAACGTCCAACGAAAACTATGACGACGAAAGCAACAACAGCATCAACGAAAACTGTAACGAAATCCATGCCTTCATCTGGTAAAGCGAGTACGACCATGCGAACAACTACGACATCATTAGCGCAATCAATGGCGAAAAAACCTGCCACGAGTACTGCAACTCGTCCCAAGCAGTTGGACGGATCAACCAAAGCGGCAATCTCGAGTACTAGTAGTAAAGTCACTGTTACAAAGACAACAGCAACTACCAAGGCCGCGACGACAATAACAGCGACGAGAACCAGCAGCCTTTCTCCACGTGTGACCTCTAATACAATGAGACCAAAAACTACCACTACCACCTCGTTGAAGGTGAACAGTGGAACATCGATCGAGAAAAAATCAATGGTAAGCGGTGACGCAAAATCGATCAGCAAACCTGCCACTACCACTACCACAAGGCCAACGAGCAGCTCCACTCTCAAAACGACTGCTAGTACGACGAAGACCACGTTAGTCAAAACATCGCCGACAGCTGCGAAAACGTTGACATCCAGTGTAACGTTGAAACCAAGACCCACATCCGCGACTTCAACTGCTAAGACTACATCGACGTTGAAACAATCGGCAACTGGTGTTAACGGCGCGTCGAGAACCAGACCTTCCAGTGGCACGACCAAGCGTGAAAGTATCGGTAGAACAGTCGCAGCCACGACCGCTAAATCGCCATTGATCGACAAACAGAGCAAAGAGACAGTCAACAAGCAAATTTCCCGTTCTGGAGCATCAGCACCCAAGCTCAGTGGTCGCGTTTCCACGCCCACCAGCGCAGCTACGGCTGGCTCTACGAAAACGCGTACATCGTCTGGAAAATCGACTGGGAACGTTTCCGCGACCTCGCCAACGAAGAAGACTCCGACGTCGAAGACGAGGATTTCCTCCGCTACGACGAAGCGATTACCCTTGAATGAGACAAAGGTATTGCAGAATGGAATTCCCAAGGAAGACGTGACCAAAGCTGCCGTCATAACAGCAACGAGCAAACTTGAGGACAACGTACCGCGAAAGGATACATCGCCGGTGAACGTACCGACCGATAATCAGCTGATAGCCGATTGAACGGTCGATGAATAACCTGCGAACTGTTCGCCGCTTCGCGACACATACGTCGGCCTAGGGATTACGCGTCGTCGCGGGTTTACGTGAACCGAAACACATAGGTTTCTCTTTCTTATTATTGTTTAATGGACAGAGCACGACCGCGCATCCGGTCATCCACTGGAGTAGTGTTTAGGAGAATACATGTTGAAAACCGAAAAATTTTTTATTATTCTTACGTGAATGTATGCGTACGTACAGAGATATTCATCTATAAACGAGAGCGAGGCATACCCTAAATATTGCTTTCGACAACTGCTGCCTTATCGCAATAAGAGTCTTGTTATGTAAATATATAATTCGGATGTGCGTTTTCATGCATCATTATTTTCAACTGATCCACGAGCCCAAGATTAGGAGAGTGCCTCGTGACGGCCTGAAAATAGACTTTCGACTTCGATACGGCAGTATGTTAATCTTTAACCTTTAACGAAACTCGATAAAATATACGGATTTTTTACAATTTTTTAATTTTATATGCGCATTATAATTGATAATGATTAATCGCGAAACAATTTTACTTGAATGACAAAAAAAATGTATGGAAAAGAAGAGAAGGGAGAAGCGTATATTTATTCTTGTTTGTTCCTATTTTTGAAGTTGAATTCATTGCGAGATATATTATTCACTCGTAATCATGATAATATAATACTATCTAATCTATGTGTACAGCACCCTAATGGTTTAATGTGATACCTTACAGCAGAGCTCGGAATGCACATTTCGAGCCGATTCCTGAAGTCCCCGAGTGGAGGGGACAGTAAGTATCGCTTCAGGAATCTGAAGAAACATGTTGGGATCGTTATCTTCGGCCAAATTGTCGGAAAAATGTTCCTCGTTAAATGGATTCAATTCCTTGATATATTATACGATATATATAATATAACAATTCCTTGTTATATTATATGTTATTATCACAAATTTATTATTACATGTATAATACATTAATATTAACGTTGTGCTTGATCTCATAGATTTTGAATAGGTGATCGCCTACACGCTGAAGAGCGTATAGCATACGAAGAAGAAGAAGTTGATGATGATACATTAATAATAGAAAAAACATATTTAATTTATTTATATGAAATTAAGAAGGAATCAAATAATCGTTTAACAAGGCAAATTTTGAGGACGATTTGGCGGAAGGTACGATCCCATTCTTGTATAGAGACGGTATTACACGCGCGATCGGAGGGATCGTTTCAGGAATCTGCTCGAAATGTGCAATTCCGAGCTCTGCCTTACAGTAATATTAAATAAATTCGAATGATACACAAGAAGAGCCAGAAGAAGTTTATATCGAACGTCGTCGGTTCGAGCGCGTGCCCTAACAGTGAAAGCGTCGAACGCAAGAGAAAAGGAATTGAGACTTGTGCGGTGTATAAAAGCATTAAATGCGCTCGCACGCGACGATCACTGACGTCGATTGCGTTGAGAAACGCGAAAAGAGTGAGATCCAAAGTAATAGAAAATCTAAAAAAGACCGAAATGTTCGCGGAAAAAAACAGTATTCTGTAATTCCGTTTGAATCTTCTCTTTCTCATTGAACCTTTTGGATTCTGTCCGTTTTCTCTTTCTCTAATATAAATATATATTTGAATATAAATATATATTTGAACGGATCAACGCATTTAATACTTTTATACACCACACAAGTCACAATTCCTTTTCTGTTGCGTTCGACGCTTTCACTGTTAGGGCACGCGCTCGAACCGACGACATCCGATACTGCAGAAACTTCGGTCGAAAACGGTTTCCTTCTTTCTTTTTTTTTATCCCGTTTGACCCTCCGATCGTGAAATATTATCTCTCTTTCGTTTGATTTTATCAGAACCGAGACATACCCGCGAGATGGTCTCTAGATGCGTCAAACGAGCGTTCCCGAGCGCGGCGAGGATTTAAAAAGATCGGCAATTCTTTTTAAGATGAAATGAATGCGTGTTTGATGCGAAAGAGAAAATGCGCGGCGAGTCCTCTGTGTAAGGGACTCACACCACGCCGACTACGCACGCACAATATTCAATATGATATGCATTAAAATGCGGCTTTGTATCAAGGAGAGAGAGCATAGCTTAGCGTTTTACACGCGCGTTTTCGCATGCATGTTATTCCGATTTTCTTGTGTACGCGTATTTGTCACCATTTTATTCTTCTTTTTTTTCTCAGAATTCATAATAAATAAATATTACGTTTGAACAGTGTTATTCAACATTATGTCCTGTCGTTCTCGCCTCTTGTATCTCACCTCGAAGTATCTCCTATCTGGGGAAATGGAGTAATGAACAGAAAGAAAAGAAACGCTTTTATATTTCAATCTCTTTAATGGAGTGTGATGTTATATCCTCCTCTGTCCATCATCCTTCGTAAGGACGTGGTGACCTCCGGTGACACGCATCCATGTTATCCGGAAGTTCTGGCAAGATACTCTCGTTGGTTTGCCTTCCGAGAAGGTGGCGATCGAATAAAAACCGACGATGTTTTGGTCGGATTTGAACTCCGATCTTTGGCTCGTTAAGACAATGTATATCTCTCTGAGCCACGATCGCCACGTGATGTTATATACCTAATTAAATTAGAAACCGGGTTTACAGTCTTTTGTATGTACGCTTGGCTTTAACGTCGCTCTTGTTGGAGGATAAGTGCTGAAACGAGAGAGAAAAAAAATGCGTAAAGCGCACATGCTTTTTGTCATATTACATTTATTGTCATTTGGGCAGGATCGTTTGTATCAGAATCACACTTACCACGATCATTCCGGTGTCTGTGAATTCGTAAACTCGGACTGCTTTAAGATCCGCGGATAAGGTGGTCTCCGTTTTGAAGCCGTTGCCCTCTTTCGTGGTCACGCTCTGCGAATATAAAACGAATGTATAACGATTGTAATCGTTAATTATATTGTAATGACTCGCGTCGAGTGCAATAATGACGTTACTATAGAACGAGAGGTATGTAATTTTTGCATTGAGATTCATTATTGTTTGTCCGACCTTTGTATCTTTCGTCACTGGTGCACTTGTATGCGAGAGGAATGGAGAAAGAAGATTCGCTTCTAATCGTTCAGCGCGCAACTCAACATGAGACTTTCAGATGAAACGCAAAAAATCAGATGTATGTGAAAGTTGTTTTATCTAATCATTCTCCGAGAATAGACTGGTCTCGAACGTTACCTTTTCTCGAAAAATCAAATCTTTTTTTCCGAAGCTGCGTGGAAAAAGATAAAAGATAACTTAATCGTTCAATGTCAAAGAGACCACGTTAATTTTAACACGTTCATATTTGATTAGAGCTAAAAATATTCGGATAATTATCGAAGATATTATCCGACTACTCAAGTTCGGAGATTATCCAAATAGTCGAATCTATCCGAATCTGCAAAATGGATCAGACTATCTACACAAATTAAAGAGAAAAATAAGCCTCGTCTTCTAATTATACAGTCATAACTCAAAATATTTATATTCTTGTTTATGAATTTAAACAATGTGGATTTAATATTTATTCCTAATATTTTCTTTCTATTGTGCGCAGGTTCTAACAATTGTAATAAACAGCTTGTCACTAAAAAATATGACATATACCGTGTCATATGTGATCGCGACTCAGATATGTTGAGCCACAAAATACTATAATAAACATGATAAATGTTTATAAAAAAATAAATATCGATAAGTAAATCGTAGTGTGATTGTCGAAATAATGCGAAGTAAAATGATACTTAAGTAAAAAAATAATGCAGAATATATTCTTTTTATATTATTTGCAAATTCCGATAATTTCGATATTCCGAATATTGAGATCCGGATAGTTGAAGAGTTCAAACTTGAATAGTCGGATAATTTTTTAAACGAATTATCCGGGATATCCGAAAATTCGGATCATATTTACAGCTCTAGATGCTCGTCGAGACTTGGCTCAATTTCGCTCAAATTACACACTATTGAAGCGATACCCATTCTCTCTCGGAACCTACCTTGAAGACGAGGCCTTGAGATGGAAGCTGCTCGTCATAGACCTCGCCGGGCTTGAAGGTGGCGGTGACGGTCTTGCCTTGGCTGGTGACCACGACGACCCACTGGTCACCGTTCTGCTGGATCTCCACGACCGGCGTGGCCTGCAGGAACGCGTCGGCAAGGTCGGCTTTGCCGAGGCTCTTGACATAATCCTCGAAGTTGTCGCTCGACACGTATTGATACTTGCCCACTATCTGCACCATGGTGAACGTGAGAATTGGCTGGTCGCGCGCACAAGTCAGGACCTGAAAATCGCTGCCGAAGAAAGACGAACGGCGCGCCGGGACGCGCCGGCTTTTATAACGACATCCGGGGAGGGATTTCGTTAAGGGATCTCGCCGGCTCCGCGAGAGAGCGAAAGAGGGGGAGGATTGACCGCCGGCCAATCTGCGATGATTCCAGACAAAGTATTCGACGGATTATCGTCGACGGGCTGATAGAGACCGGCCGGTTCGTCTGTCCTGTCGTTTCATCATCGCTGCTGATGTATGCCCTTCACGCAGGTTGGTGGATGTGCGAGGGGCGGAAGAGAGCCGCACTTATTTGCATCTATATTTGTGCTGGTCTGCTCGCGACTTACATCCTGCGCTGACTCAGTGAATTTTTTAATGTCTTTCTTAATGTGTCTTGGAAACACTCCTGCGGGATTAACTTGGTCATTATATTTATCTTGCGTCAAATTTCTATGCTTCATTTCTGAAATTAAATATTTGAAATAACGATTGGTTGTAGAATTGGTCTTCAAGAATCTCATTATTATTATATAAAGAAATTATTTACGTCATTTAGTATTATCTTATACAAAAATACGACTTGGACGTATATTTTTTATTATATATCTTCCGTTTTATTAAATGAGTAGAAAAACAAAATGCACGCAATATTATCATTTCAGCGTCGTCTCTCTCTCCCTCTCGTTGTTGAGCAACGATCTTACTGCCGAGCCCAATATACATCAAATTGATAAAGCAATCGTTAAAAGTATAATCGTCCAAGTTCCAAGAAGTTCAAGTATCACGTTTGAAGTCGAGTTGATTGATATAATAAAAAACAAAAAGTCGAAAAGAATTATACAAACAAGATCATAGATTTCATCGCCGACAAAATAAGCAATCGATACTTACTTATCGATACTTACGATCGTATTTCGATTCCATCAAAGTGACTCAACGGGAGTTTCAAGTTTGGCCGCTCAAGTACAAACATGACTACTTAATAGTCAATTGAATTAGAGAAGTAGGCCAATTTACTTAAAGTAATCACTTAAAGGTAATTCACTTAATTTTTCACGCGTCAGTTATCGATAGTCCTCTAAATTTTATCGCGTACCTTTATCTTGCCTCGAGAGTGGACCTTTTACCAAACGTGCAAACAATATCCGCGCCGCTTATCGCGCAGGGGGCAAAGTTAAACGAACAGGTAGATTTATCGTGGATCGATAGCTGCACGGACCAGCTGTAATTTGAATAACACTTGAGACGGAGCGTTGATCACGTCGCGTACAGAAATAACAAGTTACGTGGCCCGCGTGTGCTAAGCCGCACCGATGTGTTGTCACCTGTTCATTAACATTTTTTTCCCTGAGACCGATTACGCGCGCGAGAGGACGGAAGAGGATTCTCACGCGGAAAAAATAAATGCCGCTGAAAAATGCTTCCGCCGGCGTCGTTCATGAGGGTTATCTAAATTCGCTCGATAGATAATCGAGACACATAATGTACGTATATTTATATCCCGTGGGTCAAGAGAACGGTTCCAGAGCAAGCGATCGCTTCCGCGCTCGTTAAATGAAGATCACCGCTTTAATTCGTTAAGAGACGTTGTTTTTCCGTTAATCGAAGGAAAATGCGTCATCCTCGTATAATTGGTAACAAAGGAATTCATGCACGAGCGAAAATGCTCGTAACATTGCTCTTGTAGAGCGTTCTAAAATCTTTCATCCTGATTTCGACGATTTTTCAACCAAATTTCAGAGTGAATTTACGGTCTTTCCTTATAAGTTATAAGAACACACTTCTTTCGAGTATGATCTTCTTCCTCAAGATAGAAAGGTTCGAAGGCTACGAATAAAAATTGTCACTCGTGTAGATACGCAGGAAGTAGTTTTTTCCCCAAGCTCGAGACTGGAACAAGCATTAAAATCGGCGATACTGAAATGTAAAGTAGTACCGTCGATTTTAATATTTGTTTAATACTGTGTGCTGTATAGAATTCTATCCAGAGAAAAGAATTATAAGAATTATCCTTATCAGTGCGATATTCTATATTCCAAGAGAGAGCGGTGAAAAACGACAAGATAGCTTTCATCACTTTCTAACGGTTCTCTCCACGCCCGACGAGAGTTTATCTCCGATCGGCGAAAATGTGCTGTTATTTAACATCTGCTGGCGACCGATAAGCCTACTCGCACTTACGTGCGAGAAGCGTCGCGCCAGCCGCTGATACGGATAAGAGGCATTAGAAGTGAGCACTTGGGCGCGCTCTCTACTTCAAGGACAAGGAGAAAAGGGGATCGCCGGTCTCGCCGTTCCGAAACCACAAGTACAGCCGCATGAATTGACAGCTAATTGCCGGTGATGAGCACACATCAAAGACTTGGACGACGCGAGGACGCGCTCCGGCGCGCCGGAGTCACGTGACGTCCCGTCGTCTCACGCGGGATGAATGAGCTCGTTCCCCATTAAGAACGCACGATTCTTTACGTTGCGGGGACGCTCAATTGAATTTATTGTACCTACGTGTATTACACTATCCCGTTTGGCAGTGCGATTTGCGAACAATCGCGCGATCGATAACCGACGGCGACGTTCCTCCGCCGTTACGCCTGCTCAAGATTCGACGATTCCTCCTCCTCGACGCTGCAAAATAGGACGCGCTGTCGTTATTTACATATGTAAAATACCGAATATGATCAATGATCAGTTTCATTATTTATTATATTTATTATTATTATACTAAAACAATCAACTTCGTAAAAAATATGAAACTTTTTTCTTTTAAATTACAGCGGTTATTGAGATACTCTCTTGTTGGAACTTATGTTCTCTTTTGTCGAGATAAAAAAAATGATATGTCAATTTATTTTCCGTCAACTATTCTAATTTCGAAGGTTTGTAGGATGGCTACACAAATCAAAATAATTAGTTGTACTAATGTTATAAGTATATTGTTTGTGTATATATTTTTTTTCTGATTAGATATATTGTATCTAATCTTGTAAAAAAATGTCTTTAAAAAAAAAGAAGGGGGAACGTTTAAATTTAACAATAAATTTAATCATTTAGTTCATCCCATAAATAATGTGGTTTACTGTTAATATTAATGTTAAAGAGATTTTTTGAAACAAAAATTTGATACTTTAATCTTAATTTCAAAGTATATTTTATATTATTATTTACAACTTTTTTATCTCAATCTTAAATTTTCAATTTCCTAGCGAGGAAAGGCTTTCAAATTTTCAGAGCTAAAGAATACATCAGCTTCCTTTTATACCGCATTATTTATGAGATGACCCAATACAAATTGCAACAAAAGTCGCGGAAAATTTCAGAAAATGCATCGTTACAAATGTAGGTAATTTTTTTTAAAAGGTTACAGATTACTCTTTGACTTTGACATTTCTAGTCTAATATTTAAAGCCAAGGAAAGAAAGATGCACGTTACTCTACAAATTCTACAAGCGACATCAGACCTTGAATGTTCAAGGAACAGCGACAAATAATAATGTTTAATCGCTTTCTTTTTCTAAGGAAACGTGCGAATCGATGACGAGATAAGATTTGTGTTCAGTTGAATTATCTGTTTGACGGTACAGAGTACAGACGCAGATGATATCATTAGTTTGCCCATATTACATAATGTACGCGATATAGGATAACACTTCGATAAACGCGACTTGAGACTTCGTTCTTGTTTTCGTGTGAAAAAATATGAAAACACAATACCAAAGGATTATTTTCCGCAATAACAGTTTTATTTATTCTAATGTGCAAAAGATTGATTATATTACGAATCGACATATTGGATCATTTCGTAAATAATGCAGTATATAAAAGGGACTTGATTTATTCTTTCAGCTTACAAGATCAAAACATTCTTATCGCCAGGAAATTGAAAATAAGAAAATAAAAAAATAAGAAAAAATGGAGAAAGAAATACTGTAAATAATAATGAAAACTATTTGAAATAAAAATTAAAAAGCCAAATTTTTTTTGTTTATTTTAAAAATTTCTTTAAAAACCGCATTACTTATGGAATAATACAGTACTTTGGTATTCAATGGACTACAAGATTCTTTGTTGATTTTGTCTTACAATATTTATTCCAATAACGGTCCTAAACTAGAAACCTTTTAAAAAATTATACAATCCATACCACATCGATATCTTTTGAAATCAGTTTAATAAAAAGTAGAACGTAACATGCAGGTTTAGTAACTAAACAAATTACGAATTGATTATCAAATTATGTTGTAATTATTGGACAATAAGGCAATAATCAATTTCGACTTCGATGAGATATACCTCGTCCTTAACCAATCGAAGACTGGCAGCAGTTGGAAATAAAAATGTATCGTAATATGTCATGAATTATATGACGCGACATTCGAGTTCAGAATAAATACAAAAAGCAATGACAAGAAAATTTTAGCACAAATCATCAAACTTTCCTGAAAGTTTTATATGTTGACTTCTTCGATATATATTATAATAATACTTTCTGAACAACCTAATATTATTTTGTGTGTTTTTTTAAATATACATCTCTGGTATGCAGACTATACAAGTATACAATGGTTGTGTTCCAAAATAATTATGTCAATATTATAATTATTTATTCTATTACATATAATGTAAGTGATATGACACATGCTATCGTAATTATATTATTAAGTAGAAAATAATATTGACATAATAATGTTACTGTTAATTTACTGGAACGTTTCTCATGTATTTACTTATGTGTAATATTGTCGTTTTCTAAATAAGTGACCTTCGTCACAAATACTAACAATAAGATCAGGAGCATCATTACAGGACAATTTAATAGAAGATTTTCTTAATCCTTCATATATTATTTCCTTAGCATCTTATCAGATGCTAAGACAGTGACTCCTCTGTACATATATCTGTGATATCCTCTTATACATATATCTGTGCATCATTTAGAGTTTAACGCTGATTAATTAGATATTCTAATATCACTTCTTTCACCTTCCGAATATTTTATAGAAAGTACTATCATCCATGCGATAGTTGATGGTGAGAGATCGTAGACTGAGATGACCTACGAACGAATGTTGCTCCATTTCATCACCAAATCAGAGGTAAAACAAGGGATTGGCTGACTGCTTGAGGACGAGCACAAGTTTGACACGACGAAAGACACGTCGCAAAAGCCCGTTTCGTAGCAGGTTTGAAGTAGGCGTAGGAATTTTAGTGGGTGAAGATCTGAAACCACCCTCGGCTTCCTGTCAAAGATGCTGGAGATGTTTTTTGAAGCTTTCCTCCAACAAAAAAACTTGTCCCAAAATCTTCAACATTAATTTTAGTAAAGAGATTGCTTAACAAACTTATAATTGAATATAATTGAATATAATTATGTACATGGATATAATTATAACGTAGATCAAATTAACATTTTCGAGTAAAAAAAATCAAATTGAAAAGAAAATTGTAAATATTTATATCAGAAATTAAATGATAACACTTTATTACACATTTAATTTTTTTAAATTTGATTACTAAAAGAAATTTAAGGATATATATTAAAAACTTTCATCAAATTCATCGAAATGTTCTCTAAATCAATTTGTCAGAAATTGACATTAAGATTGGAAATTTGTTAAACACTTTGCAGATATCACACTTATCAGTTATCTCATATTCTTACATACTTCCATTTATTCTTGGAGCAATTATCAATGTTTAAATATAATAATTTTTTTAAATTTACGCGCGCGAACTAAAAATTCAAAAATGTTTACAAATACTCAGCGCTGTAAATGAAATAATTCTAAATTTTTTTATATTAGAATCTTTTTAATTTTAAGAATCAACTTAAGAATTAGTAACCTTAAGTTATGATTTAGACTTAATTAGAAGAAAATATCTGGTGAATAATTAGATATTAAATCGTGAAAAGAATTATATCAATTTTCACGAGAAAACAATGTTCCTAAAATATATATAAAATATATATATATAAAAATCTATCTTTACGTGTGGAGAGTGGAATTATATATATCCCACGTAATATATATCTCTACATTTATAAATTAATAATAAATATTCTCACACAATGACAACGCAAAGAATGGTATAGATGACTTATTTACACTATTTAGACGTCCTCGTTGACTGAGCGAGCCTAAATATAAATCGGGAACACTGTTACCGTTAAGTACAAGGCGGTTTTATGCACGTGTGCGTATGTCCTTTATAATTTACATAAACAGAACAATAATGGGATAAAAGCGCCGATGGCTATGAAAACAGGTAACATTACAGACGAATCGTCTATCAAGTATGGGTCAGGTGTCCTGGGCCCGCTCGTGTGTCTGCTGCGTATTGTGGTTTCTTCCTCTTCCTCTTGCATACTATGATAGTCCTCCGAATCAGGTGGTATCGGTCCCAATTGTGGTACATCTAAGAAAGCATTCACGTGAATATTTCGATTGTAGAGAAATTCTTCTATATTAAAGTGAAGACATATATACAAACCATCCAAAACACCTTTCACAACAGCTATAGCATTTATTTTCGGATTGTCCCTGTAACCCTGTAAAATTTTGAAATTAATATAATCATGCCATCGTATAACATGCAAAATAAATATGCTAATGCACATAAAATATGAAATATGTTTATATGCTACAAAGTATATATAGGGTGTAACAAAATCAAACGCCAATACTGATAGGGTCGGTAGGGAATGGGGTGGAGATGGGAATGAGATAGGACACCTCTGTCCGATCATGCACCCCCACGGAGATACAGAGGGTGAAAGTATTACGAATCCGCGGCGCGCTATGACAAGCCGCTTGTCGGTGAGGCGAGCGCGCGAGTAGTGGTGTTGTCTCCACTAGCTTCACCGACAAGCGGCTTGTCATAGCGCGCCGCGGATTCGTACTACTTCCACCCTTTGTATCTCCGCGGGGGTGCATGATCGGACAGAAGTGTCCTATCTCATTCCCATCTCCACCCCATTCCCTACCTACCCTATCAGTATTGGCCTTTGATTTTGTTACACCCTGTATATATATTAATCGATTACCTTTATAAATTCTACTCTTATCTTCCCTGTGAGAATGTCTGATTCTTCATCATTGTATATCAACTTTCCACCTTGTACTCTGAACGGAACGTATTCGTCATGTGCAACACCCCGACCGACTCTCTCAAAGATATCTAGATCAGTGACCACAGTATGATCACCATTCAGCACAACGTCAAAAACCTAGAAAAGAATTGTACGTTAAACACACGACGAAATTAACATTTTTTGACAGGATAAATGTATCCGGCGAAAGAAGAACGTCACCTTCATGTTCGGCGAGTTGAAGTAGACCTCGCAGAACTTGAGTATCATAACATAATTCCCATCCTGGCTGATTGGGATGTCATATCCAAAGGTGTTGTGATGATAGCGCTCGGTTTGATACAGTATCTGGTCCACGTTGCTGATACGCCCTATGATCAGCTGCTTACCATAGTCAGAGGCCGTGCCGACCTTGCCCATGAGAGGATCCCTGGCGTAATGTATCCCGTAGCTGTCCGTGTGCGACTCGCCGCCAGCGTTGATCGCGTATATCACCTCAAGGCAATACGAACCGGAGGTGAATACACCGAGCACGAACAACAGGAGGAAGAAGAGGCCATCATTTCCCATTGACGGCCGCATTCTTAGAGCAGTCGCGTCATTCACCGCTCCAAGATAAGGTTCAACTCGTTTCCCGGCCGCGGCTTACAACGTGCTCATAACTCGTCCCGCTTCCGTTGCCGCTGTTGTTGTCGTCGTCGTCGTCCGGCACGCCTCGTGTCCGGGATCGCGTGGACTCGCATGGAATCGCGAATTCTCGACCTTATATCGCGCGCAATCGAAACCACGCTGCGCTATTGCGTCCGCAGGAAAAATACCGCTGTTTTACGTGGCTCTCCAACCCGTTAGATCGCTGACTTATCGACGTGACACGAGATAACGGTTCGTCCGAGAACGTCCTGTCGGGAGGCGCCACTTTCCTCTATCTTCGGCAATTTTCGATTCGGAAACTTCTTTCCTGCAGAAAGGATCAACCCGCAAAAGGACGATCCTTCGGTACTTACGGTTTTAGCCGATCTGAGTATTACATCATCCGAAATAACCTTGAGAAATTAGTCGTACATTACAGGATGTAACTTTACATAGTATGTAAGGTTATTCTTCTTAAGGTTATTTCGGATGATGTAATACATAGGGCTCTATGCATTTGTAGATGGAAAACGCATCTGTACATCATGAATATGCCAAATAGGTTTATTCCTATTGACTTTGTCCCTTTTTCCTAAACCAAAAAAATTTATAAACCTTCCTCTTTCTCTCTCTCACACACACTCAAGGTCGAATTGTGTAGTCGTTTAAAATTTAGCAAATTCACTCGAGTTTAATATATTGTAGACATTTACATATATGTATATACCTATACACAGAGTTTAGTAATAGTATGGTAAATATTTAGAAATTGGAGCAAGATGCAATTTAATTTACGATCAAAAAATGAAATAGAATAGAAACAATCGACTCGTTTAATATAGATGGAATAAGATAATAAAAAAATTAAAGTGTAATTTTCTTTATATTTCTTAATTTCAAAAAATTCGTGAAATCTTGTTAAACCCATGAGATTTTTTTTTTTTTTTCGATATTTATTTCCATAATTATTAGCTTATCGATATTATTTATAAGCTTTAGAAAATGCAATGTATGCTCTGTTAAACTTGGCGACAATATGGACTCAATTACAGCGTCAATTATTATATTGTATTTCCTTCAATAAAAAGCACTAATTCAGAAAACGCTAATTCCAGATTAGTCGAAAAGTCTCATTAGAATTTGGTTTATTTGTTTTAAGAAACATTGTACACAGTCGAAAAATAGTATCGTTGATAATAAATATGTATAATTATATATAAATGTATATAATATATATATATATATATATATATATATATATATAAGAATTTTGAAATTTTACATCAAGTTTCGTCGTAGGCGTTCGAAATAAGATCAACATAACTTATACATCTATTCGTGTTTCGATTGGCTAACAATAAATTCTTTATTCTCTGATATCTCTAATATAATCAAATTCGTCGGAAATAAATGCACAAACTCAATCTGTTGACTCGTTAAGATAATCATTACGGATTTATTTATTCGAAATCGCACAAGAATCGAAACCGAATATAATTTCGCTGAACTTGTATTTGCGACGAACGATGACTTGGCAGTCTTTTTCTTTTCTTGAGCATTAATAATTAACTAAAATTATATCTCGATGCAATCTTCATTCTAATTCCTTCGTTTTCAATGTAGTGCATCTGTTGATTTGATTGATTCAAAATTATAAATATAATGAAAGCGTATAAATTTAAAGCTCTTTATTTTTGTTTCGACTTTTATCGTGATTTTTTATCTTACTTATCAATTCGATAAACGACAGATAAGTTGATAACAAGTCGAAATTTTTACACTTCATTTCTCGAAGTTCAAACGAAACTCAGAGAAAAGACGGTAAACTCTTTTTCTTTGCACTCCTGTATAGATGCTAAATTTATCGTTATTTACAAACGACAGATTTATTTCGACCGCGAATTCACCGTTCAAAATAAATCCGCAGTCTTATTATATATTATACTTACTCGGGGCCTCAGTTTATTTTTAGTAATAAGGAGTCTCAATGAAAATCAAAAATAACGCGCGCGTAAGATATATTTATATACTTCTTGCATTTTGCACAAAAAATTCATGGCGAAACGAAACTTGGCTTTAAATTGCAGGAAAATTATTGTCAATTTCGCCGGATATACTATTTACACACGTGTTTAATTATCGCTTTTATTTTCTCGTAAACAGGATGTCCTGCATAGACATTCGGCAAATTACAGTTATAAATTTCTTAACGTGGTTTAAAATTTCATTATGCCAGCTTTCGTTTAGCAAAAACGTTAAGATATTTTTTGAAATTTAAACGACTACAAAAACCGAGCAACATTTCCGTATAGTTTGAAACATGTGAAAATGAACCATAAAATATTACTTCTCTTTAAGGGGGTAGTCTGGTAAAAATTTTTGAAAAATTCGATTTTCTAAAAACATTATTTTCTTGTGGTAAATATATGTAGAAATACGGTAGAAACCATTATTTGCTCTGGAAAGGTCGAACAGGCTCAAAAATGCAATACAATAAAAGCGTCTCGACGCAGTCAGTGTATACCTGGCTAATCGTCGCAGCACTGAAACTTCTAAAGAGAACAGAATAGCCCTTAGAAATGCAAGAAAATTAACTCTTTGAAGAAGCTGAAGGAATTATGTATGGAGCAGGCATCGCTGATTGTAGGTAATAGACTATTTTTTAGAAAAAAACGATCTATTTTATTAAAAAAACTTTAAACGCGTTTTTCTCGAAACAACGTTTTTTGACCTCGTTGACATGATTTACAAAAAACTATTGCACCGATCAGGCTCAAATTTGTATGGCTTATTTTACACAAGAATGCCTATCACCGGTACTAGCTATATAATTATTCATTAATATTTAATCATATTTTAACAATTAAAGTTGCAAAAATAAGGTCGAAAACTTAAAAAATCCGCCATTTTTTTTTCATCATGGATATAAAATCTTAGTACCGGCGATAGCGGCAATTCTATATTATGAGAATCAACTCGAATATTTGCTTTCAGAGTCCAAAGTTCAGATATCATGTCAACTAGATGTAAGCAGGGCTCTATTCAGGCGGCCCTACCAAGGAAATGAATCATCAAAAAACAAAACAAAAAATTTTCTGTTAGTTTAAGACTTCTACTATTATGTATAAAAATATTAAAATTTACAAATGGATTTTACTATGAACAAAAAATTCTTTAAAAAAGATTCAATTTTACCAGACTATCCCCTTAATAATTTCAATGGTTAGACTTTGCTTGAGTAGAATCTTAATTTAGGACTTGGTCATTGAGGTACTTACAATTAGTATTAAAAACGATGAAATAATAAAGGAAAAGACAACACGGAACTGAGTTTTATTAAGGAAAACGACTTTGGTTGAACGGCAAACTTAAAATGATAATATAATTCAACTTTCCATTTTCTGTATGATCAAGGAATTCGACTTCGGCTTTCATTGAAACAAAGGTTGAAGATCTCGAGACACTCTATATACTGGAAAAAGGAAAGAACGAGGCCGTCTAAATGTGATCAACCAGCGAGCGAGCGAGCGAGTGAGAAAGAGAAAGAAAGAAGTTCGTAACGACGTTATTTCTTTGTACCAAGATAAATGAAAGATTTTAATACAAAAAAATTATAGCCAACATTTAAAAAATCTCAATGACCAAGTTCTAAATGAAGATTCTACTAGCGAGGTCCAACCATTGAAATTATTAAAGAGAAGTAATATTTTATCGTTCATTTTCGCATGTTTGAATTATATCAACATGATAAAGATTTCGATGTATCGGACGTAAAATCGTATTAATAAATTAAAATAATCAAAGATATTTATAAGTTTTTTTTATATTGATATTTTAATACTTTAAAATTTAATATTAAAAAATATATCAATATAAAGAGAAATTTAAATTTAAATAAACCACAAAAATCTTTCGCTGATGATAAAGGATATTGAGAAAGTTCTGACGATTCTAAGAAACAAAAGTATCTATAAAATAATGTAATAATTTTAAGGATGTACGAAATTTCAAAGATCGAGATATATAGACGAAGAGAAAAGAACAGGAAAAAGAGAAAGCTACTATATTCCATAAAAGATGTATGAAAGAAAATACATGTATAAAAAATACATGTTTAAGTATATCATTTTTTAATAGATAATACTTTTTTTAAATTTTGTATAATTCATTATTCTAAGAGAACCGTTCAACTCATAATTCTCACAAAATCCAAAACCATTTCGAAATCTCTCGTAAATATTTAATGTTTAACGATTCTTCTGAAATATTTTAGGGACGGTCTACATGGAAAATTCATGCATCCAGGTTTCGTTCGAACTTTCGTCTCGGCTTACGTGCGAAAAGCGTGAAAAGCAAGAGGATCGTCAATTTTTTTGTTCGAGAAAATCTCAAATGATTAAAATATTAATAAAAGTTATAAAATATTAATGCGAATTAATTCTTCTTCCTTCAACTTTCATATGCAATCATTTTAAAGATGCTACAAAAATGTTGAAACGTTTTCACATTCAATGCTACAAAAAATACTGGACCGCTCTCCCGCTGTTTTAGGTATGCTCGCATGATGAAACAGAAAACAATGAGGGGCACCGCATTGTTGTACCTGAACTTCCCCAACGACCGTTATTACGGTGTCCGCATCTGGCTTGGGGTCTGCCTTAGTAACATCTTAACGTATTGTCGATGATGGGTAGAATGGTGTAGGCTTCTCGAAACATTCAAGTTTTCACGAATTTTACACACGCAAAACGCACTAACACCGATACCTTATCGATCTATTAAATAAATAACAATGTAACATGGCGTTCGTTATTTCTCTGCTATAGTCTTGCGCGAGGCGTCGATACGGAAAGAAAGTTAACAAATGAATATTTTCTCATTTCCTTGCACGTTTCATATTTCTTTTGAACTTTTTTTAGAATAGAGAGAGTCTGAGTAAAAAAAACGTAATATTTCTTTTCATTCCTTTTTCCTCATTCTTTTCTCTTTTTATTTTTTTTTTGTTTGTATGCTATCGAATATAATGTATCGGATAATGTAAGGTAATGTCAGATAAATGTCGATTATACAAGCAACTTTTCAAGACAAGCGCACGGAATAAGCTATAATTCGATAGCGCGTTAACGGACACAAGTAATAATTACAAGAATCACTCGAATTATTGGAATTATGATGTTTGTGAGAGCTAGCCAGAAGCATAATACCGTAATTGTTTTCCGTAATGACCGGGTCGAATGTAGAAGTTTTGTTTTCTCGTTTCCCACTTGTTGGAAAAAGGAGGAAGGCATGAGGCAGTCACGTGTCGCACTTACACTCGTTTTTTTTTTCTAACCGTTACGACTTCTACCCGTCTCTGCTATTTCGCAATGAACGTTCGGGCATCTTCGAGATTCGTGCCACGTGGTCGAGTTGAATCGTTATCGATCGCGCTTCCTCCTCTCTCAAACTTACGAATGTAAACGTACAACATGTGTCGCGTGTTATCAGAGGTGCAATCTCGCCGCATGTGCGAAGGCCAAGCACTGCGTCTATCAAGGAGATATGTGACTCATTTATAATGTAAAATGTGTAAAATGAATCAGCAAGAATCAGAAAAAAATCTTGATATGATGTTCTAATATATTCAATATTTTGTTTCAATGTGCGATATATTTAATTGCCCTCTGTTACAATATCCAATAGATGCACATTCAGGCTTATTCTAAGTCATTTGTTACTAAATTTCAGTTTTTAAAAATTTTTTTTTACCCATATCTATCTATTTGTTCTTTACTTTTTTAATGTATTTTAGTGCCTAGTCTATTTTAGTCGCTAATGAAGAAAAAATTGTTTAAGAAAGGCGAGAAAAATGGGAAAATCAATGTATCTGTGCGACCATTTGTAGACGAAAAATTAACGGCGGGTTAAGAAATATTTAACTCGTGGTGTGACTTTATTAAAGTGGAAAATCCCAGATACTTTCTAAACTTAATACTATTTTCACAATTGCTCTACGTTTGCCATGAGCCGAGATGAAAGTTCTAGAACAGTTTTCGCGAGTGCAACTTGGATGGATGAATTTCCCACGTAACATCGAGCGTCTCTAAAGTATCTCCAAGAATAGCTTACAAATATTTGTCATTGTAACTTCAAACAATCATCCATCGTAAAATTTCACGTCATTGTCACGACTAACAGAACTTAACTGATTACTCTTAACTGATAATTAATAAAATAATGGTAATTTTAAATATAAATAACGGTAATTTATATGATTCTTATATGATTTATATGATATGATATGATTTATATGATTCTTAATAATAATCCGGGTTAAAAATCGCTTTTTGTACGATACGAAACGTAAAAGGGGAAAAAAGAGATACAACTTTTACGGGCGTGTATAGAATCGATTTATTTATTTTTGACGATCGTAGCATCAGCGTGAAAATCTAACGAACGTTTTATCGATCATGCTGCAACTTTTTTTCAGAGCCACGCAAACCTGCCGTCACGCCACGCGAAAACGCAACGAAACTTTCTGCTCGTAACGCAACGAAGCGACAATTATACCGGGTTAGCAATCGTGATGAGTCACGGAGTCGCTCGATATTTCATTGAACGGCTCGTCGAAATGACATGAAATTTCGTAAACGCCACGGGATTTCGAGAAATGATCAATCGTTTGACGTCATTGGCGTAACATCAACGTTGGAGCGCGCGTTTCCATCGATTAGACCTTCACCTTCCGGTCGCGCGAACGCGCTGGTAGTTTCTAGAAATTCTAGAATTTGCTCTCGCCCGCGAGAACCTTCTTTCCTGCCTTCCCCCCCCCCCGTCCCTTCCCCTAACCGCCGTCTTACTCTCGTCGACTTCCAGTCGGAAGTCGGGACTTCGTAGGCGAGCGATCCTCTCCTCGATCGCTCTTTGTTCTCCGATCGATCGATCGTAAAAGGAACGATCCAGCGAACCACGCGTGAAAAATCCCGAAAGACTCGCGCGCGAGACCTCGCGGACTTGGCGCGATCGATACGCGACGCGGCCCCACGGTCGCTCGGTTGAGCCCGGCGGTGCGGCTCTCTCGACACTCGTCGACCAATCACGGCGCGCGACTACTGGAGCTCGGTAGCTGGCGACACGATTCGCCGGCGAGTGGCGCTGCGCAGAAGGAACGTTCCAGAAGCTTCCCGCATCGAAGCCGCTCGCCTATAAATACGAGGGTAGGGGCGCGGGCTCTTCACTAACGTTGCGAATCGTCACACGAGAACTTCTTCGTCTGTTGTACGCACGAATTTTTTGAGCGAGCAACTTTTTATTACTCCAAGCAACTTGAGGAAGGTGGTGCTTTGCGATCCGAGTACGGACCTAGCGAGAAACGAAACAGCGACCATCTATCGTCGTTTAACCTCTTTGTTCGCTAACGAAGATCGTCCACGTTTACCTTGGAAAAATGGCGAAGGCACCCGCGGTCGGTATCGATCTTGGCACGACTTACTCCTGCGTCGGCGTCTTTCAACACGGCAAGGTCGAGATCATCGCCAACGACCAGGGAAACCGCACAACGCCCAGCTATGTGGCCTTCACGGAAACGGAGCGTCTCATCGGAGACGCCGCTAAGAACCAAGTCGCCATGAATCCCAACAACACCATTTTCGGTAAGTCCTTGCTTGCCTCCTTCTCCCGCCCGCAAAGTTTTCTTTATTTCCTTAATCGAGACTTTGAAATTTTCTGTTCTTTTTTAAAATAAATTTTATAAACCGACTTATATATGAAAGTATTAACAGTGGTAGAGTTCCATTTTTATTAATTTCGAGATTTTGGCTTGAAATAAAAAGAGAGATACAATAAAAGTCCTCTTGTGTGATCACACACACATACACAAAAGTGTGATTAACTCATATTTAAAAAGCGGAGTTGTACTTATTAGAAATCAATCACATTTCCAGGATCACACAAAAGTATTCTATTTATTTTATATCGAAATCTGGAGAAAAATTGAGTACCACTGCTACCAAAAATAATGTCTTCATATATAAAGCTCGGTTTATAAAATTGATTAAGAAATTAAAGAACAGAACATTTCATTTGTATGTATGTGTATAAATATATATATAAAAATTGAGAGTTGTTTGGAATCGCCGAGTCAACTTGGAGCCCCATGTCACATTCCTTATAAAAGTTTTATGTTCTGAAGTTCGTGTAGATCGTGACTCGGTAAATTTTTCAAGAATGGATTTAGATCACATCATTTGTAACGATTGTCGGGTCGGTGGTATATCTTGCCTCTTTATACACCGCGCATGCGCGCGCGTACTTGTGTATGCCTAACTTATCTTCACGCCCATGATCGATTTACATAACTAAAATTTAGAATGTTATATAGAATAAAACTACGAAATTGTCTGTATTTATAATTTTTGCGATATTACTAGCTGAAAAAAACATTAAAATTTTGATAAATCTAATGGAAATATTTTGCTGAAAATAATATGGAATCGAAAAGTTGACATTGAAAAATTATTGAATGTATGAAATAAATAAATCATAATTTTTTTATAAAATTCAATATAATACTGTGAAATATAAGGAAAGTTAAAATATTACTATTGAAAAGTAATTTAAAAAATTACGAAATATTAGATATAAAATTTGCTGAATGTAATTAAAAACTGTGTTGCTTTTTAATGAAAAATTACTGAAATATTGATGAAATATTAATTGTGAATTTTAATGAAATGATATATAAAAATGATAATGAAATAGAGTTAACTGATTTTCACAAATAAATTTCAGTAAAAATTCATTATATTTTCAGTAAAATATTTCCATCAGAAAAACTATTGACAACTCATTATTAGTTTAACTGAGCAAGAATCAAAATATTGTGATACAAAAAATGTGACATTGCTTGTATTCTTTTTTCCCTATCATCTTATAAAATACTGATTTGGAAGTGTTCAAGTATGTTACTCACTGTATTTTTTTTTCATTTTGATTAGATGCCAAAAGGTTGATCGGACGTCGCTTTGAAGACCCGACCATCCAAGCTGACATGAAACACTGGCCTTTCACCGTGGTAAACGATAGTGGCAAGCCAAAGATTCAAGTACAATACAAAGGAGAGATGAAGACTTTCTTCCCTGAAGAAGTGAGTTCGATGGTCCTGGTAAAAATGAAGGAGACTGCAGAAGCATACCTGGGCAAGACTGTCACCAATGCTGTGATCACCGTTCCCGCTTACTTCAACGACTCGCAGCGTCAGGCAACCAAGGACGCTGGTACCATCTCGGGCTTGAACGTATTACGTATCATCAACGAGCCCACCGCCGCCGCAATTGCATACGGTCTCGACAAGAAGGCCACCGGCGAGCGAAACGTCCTGATCTTCGATCTCGGTGGTGGTACTTTTGACGTATCTATTCTGACCATAGAAGATGGCATTTTTGAAGTCAAATCCACAGCTGGTGACACTCATCTTGGTGGCGAGGACTTTGACAACCGCATGGTCAATCACTTCGTGCAGGAATTCAAACGCAAGTACAAGAAGGATTTGACCTCGAACAAACGCGCCCTGCGCCGTTTACGCACGGCCTGCGAGCGTGCAAAGCGTACTCTGTCGTCTTCTACACAGGCCAGCATCGAGATCGACTCGTTATACGAGGGAATCGATTTCTACACCTCCATCACCCGTGCTCGTTTCGAGGAACTCTGCGCCGATCTCTTCCGTGGTACTCTTGAACCTGTCGAAAAATCGCTGCGCGACGCTAAGATGGATAAGGCCCAAATCCACGATATCGTCCTGGTCGGTGGCTCCACACGTATTCCCAAGATTCAGAAGCTCCTGCAGGACTTCTTCAATGGCAAGGAGCTTAATAAGTCGATCAATCCCGATGAGGCTGTGGCATACGGTGCGGCCGTACAAGCGGCTATCCTCCACGGTGACAAATCCGAAGAAGTGCAAGACTTGCTTCTGCTCGACGTCACTCCGCTCTCTCTGGGTATTGAAACTGCCGGCGGTGTCATGACCGCACTCATCAAGAGGAATACGACCATCCCGACGAAGCAAACCCAGACCTTTACAACCTATGCTGACAATCAGCCTGGCGTGTTGATTCAAGTATACGAGGGTGAGCGTGCCATGACTAAGGACAATAATCTGCTGGGCAAATTCGAGCTTAGCGGTATTCCCCCCGCACCTCGTGGAGTACCTCAAATTGAGGTTACATTTGATATCGATGCAAACGGTATCCTTAACGTCTCCGCCGTGGACAAGTCCACTGGCAAAGAGAATAAGATCACCATCACCAACGACAAGGGTCGACTCAGCAAGGAAGACATTGAGAGGATGGTGAATGAGGCAGAAAAATATCGTAGCGAAGATGAGAAACAAAAGGAAACGATCGCGGCAAAGAACGGCCTCGAATCTTACTGCTTTAACATGAAGAGCACAGTCGAGGATGAGAAGTTGAAGGACAAGATCAGCTCATCGGACAAGCAAACGATCTTGGACAAGTGCAACGACATCATCAAGTGGCTTGATGCGAATCAGCTAGCCGACAAGGAAGAATATGAGCACAAGCAAAAGGAACTCGAGGCCATCTGTAACCCCATCGTTACCAAACTTTACCAGGGTGCTGGCGGTATGCCTGGCGGTATGCCTGGTGGCATGCCAGGTGGTTTCCCTGGAGCTGGCGGCGCTGCTCCCGGCGGAGCACCCAGCGGCGGTGGTGCATCTGGACCTACCATCGAGGAAGTCGACTAAAAGAATCGCTTCTGGTTTTGTCTGTTCATCACCCTGGTCTCTACAACGCATTCCTGATGCGCCATTAAAAAAAAAAAAGAAACGAATAAACAAACATAGAACACAGCTGCGGTCTTTGCTCTAATCATTCCTTACGTACGTTTCTTTAGCGTCGTCTTTCAACTAAGTTCCTCTATTTCACCAGTTTTTTATTTTGAAATAAATGTAATTAATCTTTTATTAATTTATTTATTTAATTATACTGTACTTACGGATTCTCGAGAAGATCTGTTGTTAATTTTCTATGTTCCAGACTTCATAAATATAGAGCAATTACCAAAACTGAATATTGCATTCGATTTATTCCTTTATTCCCATAATACAATAAACACATAGAATGATGTACGATAATTTGATATAATTCAAACTACATGTATAAATAATACAAACAATAGTATTTCAATATTCGACAATTAGAAAATACTGATTTCTTTATTTTCTCAAGTTCAATATTCGTAGCAATACTAAAGAATAGAAAAGATAAATAAAAATTAGAATTTTCTCCAATTATCTGCGTATGACTTTTTTGTTTTAATTCGTATCAATTCAGTAACTGAAAATAAATTTCTTTTTTTTTGTTTTATTTGTGCCTTTAACATTTTTGAGGATCGGCGTATTTTTTTTACGAGATTTTATAAATTTTATAGCAGGATATAGACATGATAAAATAGATAAGTTACGTGAAAATATTGAGCCGATTTGGAGACAAATATATTGTCCTCCAGCCCTCTATAAGAGTTAATGAAATAAGTCAATATTAGAAATAAAAGGGTACAAGGATAGAAAAAGGATATGAATCAACAATTGTATAAAATGAAGTAAAATTTTATTCGTGAGCACAATAACTTTGACAAATAATCGTTTTTCTTTTTCTATGGCAAGTAATTACAATTTCAATACAGAGAAATAAAGACATTCAGTACGTATATCGTACGTATCTTTAGTACGTCAAACAATGGTGGTAAGAGCTGTAAATGAAATCAAATTTCTACGATTGATCCAATGAAATTCTACTAATTACAATTACGCATAACGCACGAAGAATAGAATAAAATATCATGCGAAAATATATAGTAATTATAAAGAATAACCAGATGTCATACCAGTTGTAAACAGTACAGTTCCTTTTCCTTTCTTTTTCTTCTTCTTCTTGCCAGATGTATTACCTTCATCTTTTACTTCTGAAAACAAATAACTTAAATAAGCAATCAAAAAACCTATACTTATGATGCTAATCAAATAATTTATTTGATTTTAATTTGATTTTTTATGCACTCATGTAATGCAATTTACCTTCACAAACGTATGGTTTTTTTTCATCTTCATTAAATGAAGTACTTGGTGTATCGGAGGACACACTTGATGTAACAGACGGCCAAGCATTGGTACATTTATTATATGTTCTTGTTGACAGTACTTCTTCGTCTTTATTAAACCATGCATTCGTTGTACTGGAGTGTGTCTTCGATTTCACGGCCGGCCATGCATTGGCGGATTTATTGGACATCTTTGTCAGCATTGTCGACGTTTTTGTTATATCAGCGAATGTCCGGGTCTGTTCACGCGAATGATCCGTTTCTTGTTTCGGAGCAACTTCGTCAATCACACTCAAAGCTGAACTACTAGGGATACTCGACATAACCGATTCTGAAGGTGACAATACGTCGTTCTCGCTGTGTCAGAATATGATAAATAAAATGATAATTTCTAATTCTAATATGTTACACTGCAATATAAAACTTAAATAAAATAGCAATAAAATGATTATTTATGCTTACTTGGACAATTGTAGCTCTGATTGTAATTGAGGAAAATGTTGATAAGATTCAATATCTATGTTGGGCGTTGGATATATGCCAATTTGTCTATTTTCTTTTTCTATTATCTTTTTCTCCCTTTTCCTTTCCTCACGTTCTCTCTGTTCTCTGTACTTTTGTCTCGAAATTAGTTGCTCTAATAGTTTAAAAAAATTAATTGTCAATAATGTCGTATGTCTACAGTACAACATAAAACAACAGTAAGAATATTATGAGATGATAAATAATTACCATGAAAAGCGTGAAGAACTTCTTCTGATACCAGCGGTGGTTTTAATTCGATTTCAGCCAGTTCAAATGGACAAGTAAGTGGTAAATGGCAAAGATACCGTAATCTTCGTCTTAATAATCTTCGTCTTAATTCTTCCGTGCAGATGCTTGCTTCCTTTTCGAGAAGCTTGCCCGTTATCACATGAGGACAGTATTCCAGACTGCCATACTGCATTTCCAGCATTTTTACATTCGCCGCGTGTAGATACATATGTTGTCCATCTTCCGCTAAAAAGATTTATTAATATAATATTATTCTTATCTCTGTAATAGTATCACAAAAGATTTTAAACATTAAACTTTTGGGAGAACTTTTAATTACCTTGATAAAAGTACGAAAATTTAGAAGTTGAAGCAATCTGGCTATCACTGGAAACACTGTCTGTCGAAGACTGTTTTGTTAAAGATTTATCATTACAACTTTCATCGCTGTTTACTTCATATCTTTGCGATGTTTCTTCAGTTTCTCTTTCCGTTATATTTTTAGTCAATACATCATCTTTAGGTTCTGCGGTCTTATATATATATCTCATATTTTTCATTGTTCTGTTATATGAATATATAAGTATACAATTAATATTACCTTCCATAATAGTTTTTCTTTCCTTTTCGACAACTCACTGAGCGCTTGCTTGATGTCAGGAGCCATGTCTAAATCGTTCTCAAGTTCCAGTTCTAACTCCGAATACTCGCACTCTATGATGTTCACAATCTGAAGACAATTTTCACCCACGTTATAACTTTTGTATCACGTAATATATATAGGTTTTTTATGAACTTACATCTTTCACAGTTGCGATAAGAAGTTTCGAATATATTGGATTACTAGCATTCTCCGAAACAGACAGAAACATTGTCGGAGGTTGAATAACAGATTTCACAGGCGTTGCAAACAAAGAATTTTTTTCACGACGCATCAAACATAGACTGACTGTTTCGCCCAAATTGAATGTGCTTCGCGTGATCTCGATCACGCTAAAAAAAAAACATATATATGTGCATATATACATAGATTATTTATGTTTATTTTCATAAACATTTCATCACTCAGTGTACGTATTTATTATAATTTTACATGAATTTATACCTTTTCAAATCATTTTTGTGAAGATATTCGTCACAAATAGGACATTTGTAATTGCCTGTTTCTTGACAATAACGTAAATAACGGAGAATACAAGGCCAACAATAAACATGACCACAGCGAGTCATTTTACCAGCAACTGGTGGATGTAAACAAATAGGGCAAGAGAGATTTTCTGAATTGTGTAATATCTGTAAATAAATAAAATAAAATTTATATTATGTACCACGCGCGTATATTCATGTATAATCCACCTGTGTATCAATAATATGTACAAGAAATCTTGCAACAAAATTGTTTTGTAATGAAAAAAAACACTTACAATTTGTTCAATCGATTTCCATTCCACAAGAATGTCAGGGTTAGTCAAGTGCAAGGAATAATCTCTGCTTGCAGTCACAACAAATTGACAGCTATCAATATACATAAAAATATATACAAGTATATAATATTTTAAATATACGGAGTCTTAAAATTATTTTTATATTAATATAATATTATTAATATAAAATATAATATCATTACTATATTCAGTAATACTGTTAAAACCAAGTAGTTTCAAATACTACTTGAGTACCTCAATATTCAATTTGTATTAAGAGAGCAAGTATCCTCCCAAGGGATTCTACCCGAAAGAAATATTGAATAAAACAATGTAACGTAATATTTGACATAGAATAGTCCTACTGAACAATGCTGCCGTTCAAGGTACATTTTTGACTCATAAACAAACTAGCAGATTTATATATCTCAGTTTTTATACAGACACTGAATTAATTGGCTATTCTATTGACAATTTCAAATAATGGACAAAAAAATGTACTCTATTCTGATATCCAAATAACCCTTAAATATCCGGATATCTATGAATTTATATAAATAACATAATGGATATCAGAACGTAGGTAGTGCTATTTATATTATTACTACCTAGCTTGTACAAATTGTTCTTTGTTGTATTTATGCCGCTGTACTGGTGGCAACAATCTATTGCTGTTGGAACTATGTCTCCCTTTATCCCTGTTTTGCGCATCTCGTTCATAGTGAAATTTCAGCAAGTGATTGCAGTTCTTTTTGCTTCTTTGGACCAATACTGAACCATACTCAGGTAACCTCTGCTCCACTACCTACAGATGTAGAAGTTACACAATATATAACACAAACATATAAAACTTGATAAAAATAAATTCGAAAGAAATATAGAAGTATAACTTATACACAGAATCGACCTTGGAATTCTCCTCTGCACCGCCATGATATTGTCCTTTAGATCTCTGTCTCTTAACAAAATTTTTTGTTTTCTGTACATTGTACTTTGTTGGTTGTACATGGTTAGGGAAGTTATTGGCGCCAGCAAGTTCTCTTCTGCGCAAAGTTTCCAGATGCAGCTTATTGACATCTGAAAAGAACACGAGTCAACATAGGAGGCAACATATTCGCGTAAAGCGCGAACGACAGCTTGTTGACTCAAGCCCGAGGCTCTGGCGAGTGACCTTGACAACGCACCTTTGTTCCGTCTCACATCAGCAGCAGTCCCCTTCGCGGGGGACATCGCGGGGAATTTTGACTTTACATCCATTTGCGGATCGACAGTAATCAGTATGGTGACTCGCCTCGTCGCAGCTGCGGTCTCCTCCGTCTCCTCTCCTCGGAGAAATGATATCTTTTTGCGCGCCCTTCATCTTCTTCAATAAGCCATGTTTCGTCAATGCTAAAGTAGTAAAATGTGTCTCGATGTGACAACGGTCGACAGGCGATGTGGTGCTGCACAAGGGTGACGCGAACAGCGATGAGCGAGACGCTCGTTCTCCAGGGAGCAGTCGGCCTCCCCGTTCGTCGCGGGCGACGATCACAGACCCCTAACCTTAATCACGGTCACGACTCCGTGGTCACGACCCAAATGGCGAACCTAACCGTCCACGGAAACGGAAGTGCTGGCGTACGCACGCACGCCACGACCGCTCGATACTCACGTGACTTGACCATCGTATCCGTTTACCGTATCGCCTAATCCCCGGAAAATTCGTTTCAAACGAGATTTTCGATTTTTCGAAGAATTATCCTGTCTCCTTTGATCGAAAACAGTTATTTCTATCAGAATATAGTAAGAATCTTGATTTTTTAAGTTGTTTTTTGATGGTCGAACGTCGAAGGTAGGGAGATACGTAACTGGAAAAGAACCGATCGGAGAATTGTAAAGAAAGAGGTAAATGTGTATCGTTTATATCGTTAAATATAACATTTTATTTTATCTTATTTTATTTTATAATATCTTATTTTGATATGCGCTATATTTAATATTAATTTATTGAATTATTAAATATTAATTAATATTAATACCATTTAATTATTAAACATTAATTGGTTCGGCAAACGCGGAGAACAATAGGAGTTAGCGGCCTAGCGTATAGTATAGAAGTTTGTGGTATCGATCATGTAATTTTTCACATGAAAAGTTTCACGTGAACTCAACGATTTCAACCAATGAAATTAGACTCATTGGGCAACTTATTGATTTCATTGGTTGAAATCAATAGGTTTGTTCGCGTCGCTTGCCCCAACATGCTCCTACTCGCTCCAATACGCTCCAAACTATAGTATTACGTTACGTATACTATAGATTGGAGCGTATTGGAGTGAGTAGGAGCATATTGGGATATTGCGACGCGAACAAACCCAATGAGTCACGTGAAAAATTACTCAATCTGATCAATACTCTGGCCAATCACAAGGTTTGTTCGCGTCGCTTGCCCCAACATGCTCCTACTCGCTCCAATACGCTCCAAACTATAGTATTACGTTACGTATACTATAGATTGGAGCGTATTGGAGTGAGGAGGAGCATATTGGGGTATTGCGACGCGAACAAACCCACAGTGAGGCGGCCTCGCAGTGATTGGCCAGACGTGAGTCGGCAGCCGCGGACGGCCTTTGGTTGCATTCCGATATTCACTGCCAGTACTAAAAATCTATAGTTTACGTCACGTATACTATAGATTTTCAGTACTGGCAGTGAATATTGGAACGCAGCCTTTGTAGGTAGTCTGATACGGGCTTAAGCTTATTTGGCGCATGCGCAGTACAGCACTTTTAGTACACACTTTTTTAGGGACCAGATACGAAGTATACGACTAGTATATAAGAAGCTCGCAGTCAAGTATATCATATACAAGTCTGTGATCGTGACTCTACACAAGACGGCTAGCTTCCGTCTCCGGTGTACGTGAACACACGTACGAAAACACGTGGCTGACGTTGTTCTCGTTTCCTCCTACACGAGACGAGTAGACCGAGCAGTCACTGTGAAGAATGGTAATCCATGAGTAGTGTCCGAAAACATCCAAGAGTATCTGAGCATATATTGCGATACGAAGTCCTAGCTACTTGTCCAAGACAACCGCGCTCGGCTGTGCTGAGATAAAAATTCGTTTTTGGTAAGGTTAGGTTTCGACCGTCCGTGCTCGATGATGGCAGATATGTCGGTGAATTTGGGCATCACGCGGAAAATGTCTTTCGGTATTAACGGCAAGCTGAACGGCGTCGAGAGCAAGACGCCTTTCTTGATAGGCGTCTCCGGTGGCACTGCGAGCGGCAAGGTACGTACGTTGAAAGTAATTCACAATAGGAATGATCGGTTGTTGAAAGAGACACGAGTCACACGACGTTCCTTTTAAAAATTCTCGGAGCTTCCTGTTTTTCTACCTCATCTGTGTCATCTTATGTTGTTCGGCATTCTGTAAACACATTTTAATACTTTCAATTTCTAATGTTCTTTTTATTGCAACTATTTGTGAAAGAAAACATTAATTTGATTTTGTGAAAACAGTGAGTAGATTGTGATCATTGTGGATCTATGGAGTTAATGATTTAAAAAGAAGAAAAATGAATTGGCCATAGTTTTTACTGTAATTTTTAATTAATTGAATTACACTATATAATTATAATTAATTAATTGTACTGTAATTTAGTTTGTTACAATAAAAATAAATCAATTTATCAGTTATATGGTCAGTTTAATCAACTAACAAATTTGTTTTAGTCTACAGTGTGCAAACGTATAATGGAAAAACTAGGGCAAGTCGACATGGATCATCAACAGCGTCGAGTGGTCTGCATATCACAGGACAGCTTCTATCGTGATCTAACACCTGCTGAGAAAGTAAAAGCTGAAAAGGGACAGTACAATTTCGATCATCCTGATGCCTTTGATGATGATCTAATTTTACAGACGTTGCAGGATATACTTGCTGGTGTAAAGTGTGAAATACCAGCTTATGACTACAGGACAAATAGCTTGTATGTATAGTTTTTACTTTAATATTTAATAAAAAATTATCTTTGTGCTTAAGATGGGTAATAATGTGTTAATAGTAGCTATAATTGCGAAGTGACTATTATAAGATACAGTGAATTAAAAAATGAAAAGCGTCTTTTAGACAAGCTGCAAAAATTGATTAAAAGATAATTTTATAAATTTATTTCAGAATGAAAGATCAAGTTACCACGATATATCCTGCTGATGTAGTACTGTTTGAAGGAATACTGGTATTTTATTTTCCTAAAATTCGAGATTTGTTTCACATGAAATTGTTTGTGGATACTGACTCTGACACCAGACTTGCAAGGAGAGGTAATTCTGCATATAATTTGAGTATCACTTGTCATATCCTCATATTACAACTTATTGTAATATTGTTGATGTCCTCAGTGCCAAGAGATATAAAGGAACGTGGAAGAGATTTGGATTATGTCCTGAATCAGTATATGAATTTTGTAAAACCAGCATTCGAGGAGTTTTGTTTGCCGACAAAAAAGTTTGCGGATGTCATAATACCCAGAGGAGCAGATAACACAGGTAATACATTATCATGTGCATAACAAATATTTTTTGCAGCTAAATTATTTGATAACATTGCTTAATGTTTATTTCTGGGTTTATTGTTTTTGAATTTAGTGTATTTGTTAGATGTTATAAAAATTTTTTATCTTTTTTCTCGGCTTATAATATAATTTTTATTACACTGTTATTTTATCATAAAGCTTTTATGTTTGATTATAATATTACTAAAAATTTGTTTTTTCAAGTTTTCTTTCAGATAAATTATAAAATATGTAGTTTTATTATTTTATTTATAATTACTGCTATTACTGGTTACAATATGTAGAATATATACAAAGCATACCAGAACTGTTCTCTCTTTTCTCTCTCTGTCGATTTATTAAAATATTGCAATCGAAGAATCATAAATATAGTCTTATCTTTGTCTTAAACTAGCATTTGCTAGACAAAATTGTAATTATAACATCCTTGTAAATACTTAAATTAATAATTAAAAATTTTTTTTATCCTTTCTGCAAAGACATTTGCAATAAAAAAGAATTATGAACAGTAAATCGTTCAACATCAATATTTAACATATTTTGACTTAAAGAAAACTTGAAATTTTTAATCAAATGTATAACAATAAAAAGCCAAGATTATTTAATACTCTTTAATACATGATCATCTAATATAGAGGTACTTTTATTTGATATTACACTTATCTGTATATGGGAGACTATAATAATAAATTGTGTAGGTGGTATAATCTCTGAAGTATCCAATTGTTACACAATATTTGAATGCACATCAATAAATTATTAACATATCTAGTAATTCATTGATATGTGTATCTAAGTTTTGTATTTTAATAATATAGGGAGTAATTTATAGTTAGTTCTTTATTTTCTCTTTATTTATACATTGAAATTGTATCTGTTCAACTTGTTATATATCTCATGGGTGCTGCCTGGTATACCGTGGTTGTGGATGTCAGAGCTACACCTACTTAAACTTAAGCGAAAGTTTAAGAGAGATAGAACATCTCACAGGGCCTATATGGTCTGGTTGTTGTATGTTTGCAGTGGCAATAGATCTAATAGTGCACCACATCTGGGATATTATGCGTTTGAAAAATGCCGAAAACTCAGCCGGGCAGCATCCATTCCTCTACCAGCGTAGACGTACTTCGGCCTCATCCGACACACTCAGCAGATGACTTAAGCATGATAAGCTCACTCTGTCAAGCACTGCATTTTTTCTACGTCACGCTCTTATGTATGACTGAATTCTATACGACATTTTCCAATTCTTTTTCTAATAATGACGGAGAAGTAATGTCCGCTTTTGATTATTCATATTTATGCCAATATCAATTGGTAGTGATTTGAACTAACAAATAGACACATATAACATAAATAAAAAAAGGGTATGTTCTGTTCTGTTTGGTGTTCGCAACGCTCGTGAGTATCATTCATCTTTTTTAATATTTGCTAAACAAGGATGAATGTTAATTCTAAGAACGTTGCGAGTGTTAAATGGAATCCGTAATGTATCAAGTATCCATAATGAGTCAAGTAAATTAAGGTAAAATACAAACAAATACTGTAAGTACTTTTGCTATAATATCTATCAAATTAGATTGAGCTTCTGTCGTGATTAAATAATTACGACAAATAAATTTTGATAATATTAATACTATTGAGATTTGATATTTGTATTTACTGTCTAGGAAATTTTTATTTCTGTTGTGATACCTTCATACAAAAGTTATGTGTGAAAGTATCAGCAGAAAAACGATTGTGATCAATTATAAACACGATTTTTAATTCAAATTTTATGATGAAAACGGACATTGTTTATTCATCAACTATGTATTACAATCTTTGAGAGATTATACCTTACATTTACATGGCGAAGAGAATGGTGCTTTTTATACATATTTTTATCCTGAATGAATTGTAATTTAAAGTCAATTTTAAATTATCGCAAAATGCAATGATGAAAATGAAATTATGTAAAAGTTACTAAAAAATGGTGAGCTAAAAAGGATTGACAGCATACAGTCAATTAAATTTTTAATTTTTCAACGCTGGATTTTATTTTTTAATATCTTTTTTTAATGTCTATATTATCAATATGTTAGCATCATATCTCACTTTACATTTCATAATTAGAGTGATAACGTTGGAAGAACGATATAATGTTTCTAGATTTTTAAATATAAGGACGTAAGTAGGATAGTGTACTTAAAATATCGAATCATTTAGACTAAAAAAACAAAAGAACTTTGTTTTAAGAACTATTTAAAATACCTCAATTCATATTTCTTCATAACTTAAGATTATTTATTTCTCAATTTATATAAAGAGAGAAATAGTAAGATTTCTTAATTAATTAAAAATTTCTTAAATACTTTTTGATTTCGAAAAATTAGGAACTCAATTCCATAAAACAAATTCCTATCAATTTGTTTTAACTTGGCCATTCTTGTAAATTATAAATTAATATCATATCATAACCACATATGGTCACTCAATTTCCTGGACAGATATCTTAAGTGTTACGTAAAATTTACGAATGTGTGTGAGATTGTATCTGTGATATGTGATCACGAATGTAAATTTGTATGTGTGTATAAATGTAAAATTTATACACAAATTTATGTACTTTTAAATACCGTATACACATTTTAGTCTCCTTTATAAGACATACGATTTCTAAAACTTATATGTTTTGCATTTACATTTTGCATAATATTACTTGAATGACGATAAAATGTAGTCACACACAAATACCCATTCTAGCATAATTATCTAAGATACATTTTATCTAGTTTAGACTTACCTCGAAATATTTACTTATTGCATTCTAGAATGTTAATTCTTGTATCTCACTATGTACAAGATACATCCAAACTGTTCCTTTTTGTACAGCAAAAATCTCAAAGCTAGCTTTGTTTAATCTAATGTAGCTCTTAATAGAATCATAATTTGCACTTTCTTCTTATGTATAATAATTACAATTGAAACAAAATTTTTTTTGTTAATTTCTTAATTCATGTTTTAACTTTTTATTATATATAGTTTTGTAAATTTTGAGAGAGAGAACTTTGATTTTTTTTTAAATTATTAATTCTTCCTAATCCGTATCAATAAATATATCTATAGTCGAAAAAAAGTGAGAAATAAAAAAGAGAGTACCAGTTCTGGCACACCCTATTGCATATTATTAATAAAAGAGGACAAAAAATTTCTTGTATTTGCAAAATAATATATGAACACAAGTGTCCTATGCATAATAAAATCATACATAATTCTAATGCGATCGCAATTGTTATTTGAGATAGTAACAATTAATTTCAAATATTTACAAACAATTTGGTATTGTTCCAAGATGTATAATATATCGCAAATAAAGCACTTTATCCTATCCCCGATGTAATTGTGTATCTTTTCGCGATAGCATACTGATGTTTCGTGATCTGTTGCAGTGGCGATAGATCTGATAGTGCAGCATATAAGAGACTTCTTAAGCAACCGAGGTAGGCAAATGATGGAACCTGAAAGTCCAATAAGCAGGACAGAAGGATTATTCAAGAGACCGCATTAATTCTCGAGACTTGTGTTAGGATGATTCGCCAAAAGATCATATTTTATTTCTTTTCGATATTTGGATAATCTTTTTTTATAATTTTAATTATGTAAAGCGTAAAGAGAAATCTTTTTAGATCAATGTTTTAGAAGACACCATGTTACGTTTTAATAATATTTCTCATAGAGTTTGTATCGTGCAGTAACTTTTGAGTGAAAATTATTGAATAATCATTAAACTAAAAACTTATACTTAGGTATTTATCTAGAATACTTAGGATGTAATCAAAATATATAGCAAAGCTGTGAGAGCAGCAATAAGATGATAAAATGTACACATGCCTAACAGGATTTTTTTTCGTCCTTTTCCCATGATCAATTTATTTTGCAATTTACCTTCAAATTGCATCCTGTATATGTAAATCATAAAGGCACTAATATCAAAATGCATATATATGTGGCACAATTGAAAGTGTTAATCTGTAGAACAAGTTGAACATTGTTAAAATATAATATTTATGAGGCTTGTATAAGGGAGAAATAGAAGTTATTTTCCTTGTTAACATTTGTGTGTTGACATTTATTTAATCTTGATTTAATTTTAATTTATTTAATTTATTTAACCTTTTATTCTTATACATATGTACATTATATTTAGATATAGAAAAGAGAAAGTAAGGTTTAATAATTATGTTATGATATAAAAAAATGCTTACATGTAACATTATTTTATAGATTTATTGATAGTAGAGCTCTAAGTTCATGCCATCGTGTATCTCATCTGAAGCAGTGTATTAAGGAAAAGATTCCCTGAGAAGTAAGATATTTAACTAGCATTATTCAATTTCTCACAGTAAAGGATACAATCCTGCAATTTTATATGGTCTTTGAAAATGGTGTACCACTTCTTCAACACGATCTTCTCCCAGTGCGTTCCAGTCTGAGCAGCTATCAATTTCTTTAGGTCTCCTATGGTGTCGTCTGGATTGCATTTCACTCTAACCTTTTTGCCAAGACGATCGTTGCACGTTATCTCTAACATTTTCTACCTGAGGATAATTTTTAATTTCTCTGATACTACAATGTTACATTGGTGTGTAATTAAAATTTATTTTAACTGGTTCATTAATTGCTCTCTCAGAATACTAAGAAATCATGTTTACTTGGGATTTTGTGTAATCTAAATGTTGCAAGGTAAACAATCGCACTTACTGATAAAGTCCTCGCAATTTTTCGCGAAAAATTAGATTATAAGAACAATCTTAACTTCTTTTCTTGAGAAAAATCAAAGCAAACAAGTTGTGTTTTCTTGTCTCTTCGAGGTTAGGAAACACCAACAGACCGATAAACGTAGTAGAAACACGGAATATACAAATAAAAGAACAATTCACTGTACTCCAAAACTGGGATATTTATTTTTAGTACCCCAGTCGCTAGATGGTGCCAGACTAGACCATTCACACATTTGTTACAATGGCTGCGTTCAGCTGCAGAGCAGATCAGTGAGCGATCAGTGATTATTGGTCCTTTCTATTAGATCCCGAAATCTAGACCAATCATGTTGACGCATTAAAAAGAATTACTCAACAGTTGTACAACAGTTGCGTCTGCTGAACGCGACCATAGCGTTGCATTCGATATTTTCCGCCAATATCTATAGTATATGTGACGCAAACTATAGATTTTCAGTACTAGCAGTGAATACTGGAATGCAGCCTTCATATACAGGACAAATATGTCGAGTGATGTCGACATTTGTCCTGTATGTCGAGTCCGCCATGTTGAGTGTCACAGAGGTTGGGTATGTCGTACGCTGTCCAAGGCAATATCTTTTCTCGACAATGCCATGTTGCAATGTTATTGTGGGGAAGATAGGGCGTTTACGTTTTTTAATAAGGCTATAACAAGGACTGCTAAACGGCGAGTGACGTTCGCGGTGAGATATCTGTATAAGAGTGCGCGCCATCAGGCTCGATGGCGAAACCGGAGCGGCTTCGCTTCACAATTCTAGATGACTTGATTCTTTTGCGAGAAGTCTCGGTGCTGAACCCGTATGAGGAAAGTGACAGGTGGAAAACTGTCGCCGAGCGAGTTGTGAACGCGACGCAGAAGAATTTCAGCTTACGCTGCGTCAAGGAGCATGTCGATCACCTGTTGAAAATCTGGGCCAGAGAGGATTGCGTACACTTGAAAAAGTAAGTGAACGCTCATTACTTTATTCTAATTAATTACATCCCTAGTAACAGGTGTTGGTTTTTTATACGTTTCCTAAACTTTTCTAATATTTTAAATACGTTTAGGAAATGTATATGAAATGTATATAAACCATCATGTGCTACCTGGGATAAGATCATAATTGACGTACTATCTTAGATGAGTTATTAAAATAATAATTTAATAATCGTTGAAACTTCCATAAAAATAATTTTATGATTCTAAAGAGATGTTTGCTTTCTATTGTACTTTCACTGATTTCTAGGTTAGGGACCGAGGAACAGTATAATGAAAAAGAAGGTCTCCTTCAGCAAGTACACGATTTGCAAAAGGAATTCAGGCGTTCTGGCAAAGGCTCTAATGCACAAAAGTCAAGAATACAGAGAGATGTGACTGTAGAAAACATTTCTGATACATTAGAAGTAATAATAGAAGAACCAATGGTAGCAACATCTATACCTTCATCATTCATGTCTTCATCGTTAACATTGTTACCAATAGCTTTACCTTCACCATCTACATCATCTTCGTCTTCGTCATCGACTCCGCTAGCCTCAAGGAGTCCGCTGCGTTCGCCAACCACATCGCCGTCGAGAACAGGTGGTCCAATAAGAAACAAAGTGCGCCACGATACATTAAAGAAATCAACATTACATTTTTTGCAAGAAAGACATAAGAAGGAACTAGAACTCCAAGAGAAGCAATTTCATCTAGAGGAGAGGAGAATTCAACTTGAAGAAGAAAAATTTAAGATGGAAAGAAAGGAACGCGAGGCAAGACTTGAATTAGAAATCGAAGAAAGGAGACAAAGGATCGCAGTCTCTAAACAAAGACAAGAAATTCTGGAAATATTATTACAACTAATACATAAACCTTGATTATTTTTATAAGTGATATATATAGATTCCTTAGTTTCTTACTAAGAGGAACATGGGGCTCTTACAAACTGTTTCTGCCTATAAGAATTTCAGTAATATAAATTTTTTAGACGGGTAGGTAATTGGCCTTCTGCGTGCCAGCTTTTAGCTTTCAGACGTCCCTTTTCTAAGGACTGTAAATACTCTCACAGTCAGTTGATTTGCCGTTATTTTTTCCAAGAGGTGGCGATCGAATAAAAACCAACGATTTTTGGTTGGATTTGAACTTGGATCTTCGGCTCATTAAAACAACACATCACATTGAGCTATGATCGCCATCATTTATAAGTGATAATTTTTTTTTGTTTTATCAGTTTATAAAATAAAACTTAAAAAAATGTGTATTTTATTTGTAAGTTACTCATACATAGAGATTTTGATTAAATTAAACACACATTTGTTTTAAATAAGATTACTATAATTAGATATTTATAATAAATATATCTTGTTATATATAATGAAAACGGGAGTAATTAAAAAATATAAAAATAAAATATTGAAATAAATTGTAAATTGTTTTCATAAAACTAATAATATTAAAAATTCTGTAATATTAGGTATACAACTTTGCTTCCGCTGTTTTTTTTCCAAAATTCGAGGCTTTATTGTAAAAAATTGGTTATACATTTATGATTTAAAGTATTGTTCATCGCTGACCACTACTTTCTCCCATCTTTCGGGCAGCGTACGAATCCTGCGTCGAAAAAACTGGTCATCTTTTGAGGCGAATCAACGTTTCAACGTTTCCAAGTATGTCTTGACCACTTTCGCAACATGGGGTCGAACATTGTCATGCTGCAAAATCACTTTATCGTGTCACTCGTTGTATTGCGGCCGTTTGTCTTTCAATGCTTGGCTCGAACGCATCAATTCGATACCGATCATCTGTGATTGTTTCAGTCGGTTTTAACAGCTCATAATACACTACGCCGAGCTGGTCCCAAATACAGAACATGACCTTGTTTTCAAAAATTACATTTTACGTCTAATATAAATAATACACAGTAAAAAAAAGACTTCAATACTATTCCGCTTCACTATTGCACTGTTCACAGAGCTGGCAAACGTTATTAAACGCTATCGCTACCGATGCACTACCTCGAGAGGGATAGCATTAGGCTGCGTTCGCTTTGGGTGTTCACGCGCTGTAAGCGCTTATAAGCATTGCTTATAATTGCACGAATGCTTATTTCATTCACGTAGGGCAGCGAAAGCGTAAGCGTCAATAAGCGCTTATTGGTCAAAACGAACGCACTTGAATAAACCCGCTTAACCTGTTGAATGAGTTATACGACGAATATGACATCGGAAAAAATATTAATACATTTAAAAGATGGGGGACAGAAAAAACATATGGGAAATATATGTGTCCCTTGATGAGGCAATACGAATTGAAAGTGGTAAGTTCATTTCTTTACATATTTTTACTAAGAGATTTTGATTTTTGAGCGAATAGTGTTGCAATTAATATTTTTTTATCCTTTATTTTTAAACGCTTCTATCTGCTAACGATTTCAAAGCAAATAACATTAGCTATTTCAACATGAGCGCTTAGAAGCCAAACGGAACGATTAAAAATAGCGCTTTTAAGCGTGAGCGCTTACAGCGCATGAACGCCCAAAGCAAACGCAGCCTTAATAGCGCGTAGTTATGACGTAAAACACTATCATCAGTGACGTCACGATAGTGTTCGGTACACAGACTTCTATACTATACCGCTAACTTCTATTATTCTCCTTATGTACAAATGTTGCCTATGTACATGTAATGCGCGGAGTGGATGCGCAGAATAAGCTACGCAATTCTAACCTTTCGAACTCAACCTGTCGAAAGAATTAATTAGTATTTTCACTATATTATATTATATTTGTCACATTATATTATTAATTATTTTCTGATACGCTTGCAAAAAACTAATAAATAATTTTTCTTTACCAAATTGTTTGTATTTAGATCGTATTACATTATAACATATTATAGTAATACTAAAAACACATTATTATAATATTTTTTATTATATTATTGTTTGATTATATTTATTTTACAGTTTTACACAGCATAAACTTTCTTGGTTTGTATTATTTGTGTAACACAACACATAAAAGTATATAAAATAATATTCACTGCGCATGCTCGTAGCTTATTCTGCGTCATACATAATTATCTGCAACAGTTAAAGGGACGCAGTTAGCAGTCTAGCGTATAATATAGAAGTCTGTGGTTCGGTAGTACTATCCGATAGCTCCATGAATAGCCATATATAGCGTTACCAGCGAGCTCTCTGAACGCACCCCATATACTTCCTATGTCCATGTTTAGGTTGCATTCCAAAACGTCTTATTTGAGGAAAATTTTACTCAATCTCTATAGTATATGTGACGTGAGCTATAGAGTATTGAGTAAAATTTTCCTCAAAAAGATGTTTTGGAATGCAACTCGATGATCCAATTGGTCAATTCATAATCTAACGTCTTGATTGGTTGAGCTAGTAGAAAAATTCCAATCAATTCCAATCACTATGATTGGTCGAGGGCATTCGCGATATTGGCTGCGTTCAGCAACAGAGCAGATCAGTGAGCGCTTAGTGATTCTTTTATTTAATTGGTTTCTGCACTTAGATCCAACGAAGATCTAAATGCAAGAACCAATTATATTAAAGAATCACTAAGCGCTCACTGATCTGTTCTGTTTGCTGAACGCAGCCATTGTCAAATGGGAACGCTCCTCTTGCAGGCAAGTGAACGGATCCTTGACCCGCTTCGCGATGCTCCGCAAGATGGCGGGGGCGATGCGCGCGCATCGACAGCGCCAGCTATACCCCGTTCGGTTGAGCAAGCGTGGCTAATCAAAGCACTAAGAGGTAAGCCGCGAGGGCTGTTTATTTTTGGTTTTTCGTCGGGTAGCTGTGCTCCGCGTTGGCAATTTGCACGAGTAATGCGCTTCCTGGCCGCGCCGGGCCGTGCATCGTGCTCGAAAAACAGCTGACGAAGCGGCAATGACCACGGAAACGTAGGTGTGAACGCGCCGAACGGGGGCCGTAACTTGTCGGGCATCTTGCCTAGTAAAGCTCCATTGCACACCCCCGCGCTACTCCGTTTGTTCGTCCGTCCGTCCGTCCGTTCATTCGTTCGTCTGTTCGTTCGCCCTCTTCCCGTCCTCCCCTTGTCGCTTCCGCCGTTCGCGCCGCTCTAACCAATTCTGCCCGCACAATGTGGGCAACGGTAGTCACCGCCACCATCGTCGTCGTCGTCAACGATGACGCGCTCGCGCACCGTGTGTAGGAGCCAGCGAGCGAACGAGAAAGCGTGACATCCGGGTACATGTGCAACCTCTTCATCGGCCTTCGTCGCCTTTCTCTTCGCCTACTATACCTACCGACCTAACATTTAATAACGGGATTTTCCCCACGGTTTCTTCTGCCGCAGGAAAATGAGCAGCTCCGAGGAGGTATCCTGGATCTCGTGGTTCTGTGGTTTACGCGGGAACGAGTTCTTTTGCGAGGTGAGTGATAATGGGCGCGTCCCCAGCGTCATCTTAATTTTATTTAAAAGCTTGATAATGTATGTCTTTATCACTGGGAAGCCATTATTTTTTCAGCTTATTAGCATAACTTAATGTGAAAATATCGTATTCATAGTCCGTTCTCATATTTTAGTACAATCTTAAGATGTTATAAACCAATCACAGAGACATCATTATCTTGAGACATTACTTAAGATGTTAAATCAAAGGAATGATTTAACAAATCGATTAACTGACTATGACTTTCAATTTATTATTTCAAGACATTTTGGCCATGGATTTTGACCCTTTTCAAGCGAGTAACATAAATGGAGCTTTAGAGGTGCCATGCCTAAACTTTACTTAACAGCTATATAAGAATATTATAATTTAGATCACTTTTATTTCATAAAGTATGACAACGGATATACATAGGATATACGTTGTTGACGTGCTTCGTGAAATGAAAGTGAATCTAAATGACATATACATGTATATTGTGAAATAATAAATTGAAAGTCATAGTCGATTTATTAAATTATTCTTTTTGGCTAATATTTTATACACTGGCTACTAAACTAACTAAGTTATTACTTTATATTGTTACTGATCTTGAAATAAGAACAAACTATGAGTACCACTAATTCTGCAAATGTTTGTTTATAATGGGATTGGATATAATTGTTTATAATTGGTGTAAGAATAATAGAGTAGCAAAATAAAATAGGAAAAAGAATCAGAGTTGTAAGGGATGTTATTTTATTTTCCTATTCATGATCATACACATATTATGCTAGTGATCTTGCTACATAACTGTAGTATTCTAGTTTAAAATATGTAATAATCATAAAATGAAATTGCCAAGTTTACGAGTTATCTCCATGTTGTGTTCCATTGTTAGATGCCAACGTTTCGTGAACATTGCAACCTGATACTGAGTATCTCAGTATCAGTTATCTCAGTTATATCAGGTTGCTTTCTACTTTCGAAGAAGATACCTGTAGAAATCCTCAAGAGCATACTACAATGAAATTCCTTACTTATTTTATAAATGATGATTATATAATACAATGATTATATAATACAATATAAAATAAAAAAAGGATATCTCTTTAATGTGACAATGTTGGTCACAAAAAAATATGCAATACTTTTTATAATCTCTTTGAGTACTACTCTTCAAACTAATTGTTATTAATTAATAAAGAAGTCACAGAAGAATGGTGTTGGTTTATCTATTTGGTCTTTTAGTGATAGACTATAAGATAGATATAAATAAACTTACTCAAATAATGGGCAAAGTATTAATATGTATTTCTTTTCTTTTGATTCCTTCTTTTGATTCTTCAAGAATAGAATGAGATCTGTTTATAGTATTTATTTATTTTATTTAAATCATATCTAGGTGGATGAGGATTATATTCAAGATAAATTCAATTTAACTGGACTGAATGAACAAGTACCACATTATCGTCAGGCATTAGATATGATTCTTGATCTTGAACCTGGTAAGTTGTTGAACTTGAATGATCAATTATCATTAGATGTATCAAATAAATAAATTGAAGTAGAAAGGATATATGTCAAATATGATTTTTTACTTTTATTTGCTAGATGATGATTTGGACGATAATCCAAACCAATCAGACTTGATTGAACAAGCTGCGGAGATGCTTTATGGTCTCATCCATGCACGTTACATACTTACCAATCGTGGTATCGCTCAGATGATCGAGAAATACCAAGCGGGTGATTTTGGTCATTGCCCGCGAGTTTATTGTGAATCCCAACCAATGTTGCCGCTAGGACTTAGTGACGTTCCTGGCGAAGCAATGGTCAAGAGCTACTGTCCTAAGTGCATGGATGTTTATACACCGAAGAGCTCGAGACATCATCATACTGATGGAGCATATTTTGGAACGGGATTTCCACATATGTTATTCATGGTCCATCCCGAATATAGACCAAAACGTGCAGCAAATCAATTTGTACCTAGGTAAGTATCAGATTATACAATGTGTGAAATATTTTTGATGGAATAATTACTAGAGTAGCTAAATTACATTGCAAAAGAGATTATTGTTCAAAATATTATTATCTTTGACTACAGAAATTCTAAAAGCATTAGAATTTTTTATCAGTTTATATTAAAATTATAGATAAAAATATACAATAAATTAATTATTCCAATATATAAATAGATTAATTAAATGAACTTTAATATTATTTTATACAAATATTATAAAATTTTAAATTTTTCTATAGATTCTATCAATTTAGAATGATTGAATTCATTTATTATTGATATTCAATCTGTGACTCAATTTCAAATGTTCATCATTATTGTTTATATGAAAAAAGATCATTGAATAAAAGAGATATTATAACTGATGCTCAACGTTAATCCATATTTTTGCTTATATATACAGCAAGTTTTTGAATTTATTTAATCAAAGCAAATGCAGCATGTATTTATATAAAATATAAATTAATTTTTTATATTAATTGATTAATGCAATACAAATATATATATATATATATATGTTTATGATATTGATTATAAAATATAAACATCTCGTTACTAAAACTTATTTTTAATGTCTAAAGTTTAATTTTTTGCATGTATAGAATACGAAGTTCGAAAGTTAAAAGATAGTTTTTATTTTCCAGATTATACGGCTTTAAAATTCATCCTGTAGCATATCAGATCCAGCAACAGTCTGCGTCCACATTCAAAGCACCATTACGGGCTCTCAACTATAATAACGGGAAACGTTAAAATTATCTTCGGAGTAGCCTAGAATACTTCCTTTCATTACTCGCAATTCCTAATTTCGTCCTTGAAGATTTTAATAAAATATTTTTTATATCTCCGTTTCCTCAATACTTTGCTGCGTAAGAGGGACGTTCTTTGAAGCCACTCATTATAGCTCTTTCGATTCGTTCATTGTCTCGACGCTTGAATTCGTTTCTGACATTGTACGAAGAGAAAAGAAAAAGAGGAAAAGAGACAGAAAGAGAGGAGGGAGCGAGCGTTTAGTTCGTCGTGTGAATCATTGTCATGTTAATTTAAATTGTAGCAGTTCGTTTTCGTGAAGAACCAATATGTTTGTATAGAAACTTGAGCATTATTCATTAAAAGATAGAGGAAAGGAGAAGGAAAACACGCTTAGAATAATTACTAGATCGTAAATAAGAAAAGAGATGATTATAAATAGAACATATACCCGTTTTGTACGAATCGCTTGTGTCATCATATTTGCTGCCAAGTAGTTCCTAAACATGTGCAGAAGTGGACTTCCTGAGAAAGTCGAAGAAGCGAATAGTACCGGGTTCACTTTAGTTCTTTTCAAGACGAGAAATGATGTATAAAGGAGAATAGCTGTTAAGCGTAACTTAATTTAATCGCCGAATAATGTGCGCGAACTGTGACAGAAACGACTTATTAACATAATAATTACGTAGTCAATGGATATAACCTTTCAACAAAAAACTCGAGCGTGAGACATTATTTCAGAGGAGAGGGAAGAATTGCAGAAACGAAGACTGTGTATGACAGAGAAGAGGACTAAACTGACGATTTCGGTTTCTATCACAGTTCCCGAGACATTTTTATGGACATTTAGCATCAATGGGAGTCGACAGTTCTGCGATTAGAAGATACAATTCTGTACGATTTTTAACATACAGCAAAACTACTGATAGCATTCTTTTCATTTTGTATTCAGTACAAAACAGTTAGTGAAATGACGAACTTTTGAGTCGAATAGATACCTCTGAATCGGTTGGTATTAAGGAAAACTGTTGTATTGTATTTTCATCTTAAATTAAAATATGATTTATTTACAAGCTTTTTTCTAGATGATAAATTTAATTGAAAATAGAAATTAAATATGTGATTTAATTAATTTTTATTACCATGTTAATTGCATTTATATAGGCAAATTATCTTATCTGCAATCTATATTATATAAATACATTAATTTTTATAGAATTAATAGCGTCTTAGCAGTGGTAAATTCGTTTACTGCTTAAGTTTTATTGCACTTTTGTATCTGATATTGATCCAATTATACGCATTGACTTATTAATACGCGAGTTTAAAAGTTTCCAGTTTGTTTAAACGAGTATTCGAAAATATTTTTAGTGCGTTAGCAAGGGTACAAGTTCCGCTTATAAGTCCGAAAATTCCCTAGACGTCTAACCAATCAGCAAACTAATCATGATCAAACTTGCACAATGAAATATTTTATAAATAGCACTTTATTTACATTTATTGAAATATTTTGAAACTTAAAATAAAAAATAAACTTATTATCATCAAAACTGTTCAAAAAACAATTATTTCAAATTAATTAATTTCAAACTTAAAGAGTACGTGCGGATAATTCGACATATAATTCAATTTAAGTTTATTCTTTTAGTAATTAAAAAATATTTACTTATCCATGTGTAATATATTATTTGCACTTATTTAAGTAACAAATAATACAATACAATATTATTATTTATAATACAATACAATACAATACAAACAAATAATACAATATTTACACTAAATTATACTGTTATATTGTAATACTATAACATACAATTATAATAGATAATTCAATTTTTATAAGTATAGAGATAATTAGAGATAATTATTAGAGATAATTATAATGACAGATTCTACATTCAAATATCCCGCCAACGCGGCATTCCTGAAAGATCCCTATCACCTTCTCACACTCTGCCACCAAAATATCTCTAGATTATCGACCAATGGGTGCTGCCCTCGTGAATTCAAACGCCATGACGTGTACGACCGACCGGTGGAGTCGAAAGCGTTCAAGTTTGAAAGCAATGGTACGAAATGGCGATGTCGTGTAACGCACGAAGGTAAAACCATTGTATAGATGTAAATGACATCCTCACTTGATGTGCTGATGGACTCGTGATGTGTGTGTATAGTGTACCTTTTGTTAATCGACGATTCGGACGGATCTACGGAGACTGCTCAGTTTGACAGGTGCGTGCTTCGTGGTGAGTCTGATTCTCTCTGCTCTGCGTGCGAAGTTCGCGAGACCCACCTAAAGACTGCTGAAGAATAGACTCGATGTCGATGAAGTCTTAACACGTTAATCGCTACGAACGCCTCAGGTAATTATTTACTTCGGGGAAGCTTATGGCGACTGGTAACCTAGACAGAGAGAGAAAGAGAGAGAAGAAAAGAAAGATCGTAACCAAAAATTACCTCCTATATGATCCGTGATTTTTGTAATGACAATCAAGTTTCATCGTTCGTGTAGCAATAAATACTCTTTACTAAACAGATTTTCTATATAATTCTTTTTTTACTATAATTTCTCATTTATCTCTAATAGTATATGTATTTTGTAACAAATCATATGTTAAAAACATGTCAGATGTAACATATAAAACATATAAAACAATTCAGTAGAAATATTTCTACATAAATTTGCAGATAGAAATTCTTCACAAAGGTTTGACTATATTATAGCAAAATATGAAGTTAATGTTGGTTTGTATTTTTAATAAAATGATTTATTTGATTTCGTGGATTATTTTGATACTATCATTTCTTTATAATATGAAAGTGAATGTAGATAATTTATTATAACTTAGGAAATTAATGTTATATAGCATTAATAGCAATCAATTTTATATAGCATTAATTTTTATGTAAGTAGTATTTAAGTTTTATATGGAAGATACAACTTTACATGTAATAATGAGAAATAATAATATATGTTTTGTCTCATTCCTAAGAGTTTTATAGATATCTTAAGGTAGAACTATATTAACTATATTAAAAATAGAATTATTTGTTGTCTCAAAATCTTCTACAAAAATTATGATGTATTTCTCATCTCATTTGTATGTTATTTTACAAAGAAGCTATTTGTACATAATATTAATAATTATTTTTGGCTTGTTCAGGAAATTCTTATATATATATATATATATATATATATATATATATATATTTCTTTAAACATTTTTCTTGGTTATTATTAATTAATTATTGTTAATTTATTATATATATTTAGGTAAGAGGTTTTTTAAAAATAAATATATCAATATAAAAAATATGTAATATTTTTATATATAATTATAATTAAGTATTATATAAATGATGATCATATATTTATTTGTAGTTTTAAAAAATAATTATTTAAGAGAATTGAATGTGAATTTTTTTATTTTTATTAATATTTTATCAAGTCTATTTAGCTGTGTATGTCAAATCTTTCTATTTAAATGTATCATAATAAAATTCACAGTTATTATTGTAACTGATTATTAACTGATTATAACTAGCAGTAATCTTGATATTTTGTTATAATTTTTTGACAAAATAGCTGTAACTGATTGTAATTGTAACTTGATCGATATTGTTTAAACATATCACATATTTTCTTGTTACAGATCAGTGAAGATTATCTCAGAAATCTTTTGATAATGTCGGATCTTACGACAAACGACAGATACAGTTTTGATAACATGAGCGCTGGCAGATTGCCAACACAGAATGTTACACTCCCAAAGTCTCAGCCAGTACGTCTTAAGGCACTTCTACATTTGTGTGAAAGCGATGAGGATGATGATGACGAGAGCGAAAAACCCTGTCAATCTGAAGACGAGTCGGATTTTGATGAACCTCTGCCACAAGATGATTCTGCTGAAGATGTCCTACAGGAAACGCCTAAATCAAGCATCGATTCCTCATTGATTGAGTCAGATAGTGCCTTGAAAACTACATGCATATTGTCTAAAGAGACTCATGAAATTGTGACTAACACTCTTTCTGTACCAAAAGAAATAAACTTTGATAGAGAACAATGTAAGATCAGCAATGTAAGTGATCTGAATAAAATAGAAATTTATAACTCTAATGAAGAAAAAGCACAGGAACACCACAGTGGAACGTTTGCTTCAAGGAGTCAGGCAGACACTGTTCATAATCATTCGACAAACATAACATTACTTCCACCATCATTTTCGGTTTATAAAGGGAATTATAACACGAAGCTCGATACAAATAAGAATCTGCAACCAATAAACAGCAGTCAGGTGCATTACGAAAATACCTACGTATCAGATATATTAAATAAAAGAAAAGAAGGCTCCGTGTACAGCACATCGATGGAGAATAAGATACTAACAAAGAATAGTGAATTGAATCTAAGCAAGGATGACCAACGATATAAAGGTATGTACAGTTTTCTCGAGCAAACAAATAAGGATTGTGAGGAAGAATCATACAAGATTCCGAATTCTTTATCGGAATCTGCTACCTGCACATCTCAGACATCTGAAAACCTGACGCATCCCACAAAATATAGCTCGCAAAAGAATATCACAAGATATGAAACAAATGAAAAGTATACACCAGCGAAAAGTACAAAGTGTACGGAATTTAACACACCCTCGATGAACGAAGCAAGCAAGTCGGTAACTGTGAATCGGTTGATCTCAGAAACTCCGTTAAAGCATGTGCAAGTCAATGTGCATCCGAGTCCGTGCACATCGCACAAGCAACTGTTTCAAACTCCACAGAACAAACTATCTAGCGATCTGAACAAAAATCATGCTCAAACTCCTTCTACGATATTGTCCAGTAGGTATCATAATACCGTGAGACATACACCGATGGAAAGCAAGAACTTTAATGCGAGGGACCATGTGCAAATGTCTAGGAATGCAATTCGTACACCTCTTGTGGAAAAACCGGAGTCTTCGAGGTTTGTATTACTGTAACATTATTTTACAATCTCTTGACCTTATATCGTGATCCAGTCTGCATATATCTGTGGCTAAGATATATGAGATTTATAATTTAATGCCGATTCTGGACACCTTTCTATAGAGGAGTGTTTATGGCAAGATACTCTCGGTGGGTTGCTTTTTCTTCCCAAGAGGTAGCGATCGAATAAAAATTAATGATCTTTGGTCAAACTCTTTGTCTCTTTAGAATAGCAAACATCTTTCCGCGCAATGATCATTAGAAATGAACAATATTTAATTTATTTTTTTACATTAAGACATTTAACTTACTGAGACTAAATGTTATGAAAAATAAAACTTTTGTTTAGAATTTGATTTTTATTACTCTTTGTTCTAAAATGAAGTATTTTTTTATACGGAATAGTCGCAGAGAATATTATTTTAAATTTCATTATTTAGATACTTTGGAATGGATGTCAAAAACATGAGGCGACCTTTAACGGATGCTACATTGATACACAGTGATTCCTTGGCTCATCCTTTGGAATCAAAGCCGCTTCTGTTGTCCACACGTGTCGAGACAAAAAGCGTCATATCTGAGTCGCAATCACAGGAGAATAAAAACAAGACAGTTGGACTATCGGATGTGAAATTAATGCAGACAGAAACAAACGATAATGGTGAGCATTATAAGACATCAAATTAACAAAATCTAAATTATTACGATCGTATGTTGTTATGTATTAAGTTGTCATTATATTCAGATCTGAAATTGGCGAAACGTATCGAGGAAGTGAAAGAGAACAAACAGTCTAATATGCTGGGGAATAGTGTTAAAACTGTGCAAAATAAAAATGAAAGCAAACAGATGATAATCGGTTCTAATACGGACGTAAAATTAACACAAAATTCTCGAAAATGTAGCGGGGAACATAACGTTCCGATCGCGGACTGCAAAAATCCGCATTACTCTGTCCGCGAGAGACAATGCAAGGAGATGGAAGATAAAGATAAAATCGTAGATAAAATGGCAAACGTACAGTTTACCATACCGTCAAGCATTCCCCCACAACGGCAAGGGAAAACATTAATCGTAAAAGATAAAGAGTACTTGATCCTAGGTTTCCTCGGCCGTGGAATGTGCGGCGAGGTTCTGCGAGTACAAGATATATCCTGCGGTGAGTTACGCGCTATTAAATGCGTTAACTTGAGTAAGATGGATAAAGACTCGGCCCAGGGTTGCTTGGATGAGATTTTTATGCTGCATAAGTTACAGGCACCTTGCGTTGTCAAAATGTTCGACTAGTGAGTATATATTGCAACACTACAAATTGCACTACAAATATTTAAGATAACAATATCTTGTCGTAAAAAACATTTTTGAGAGACCTTATTTAATAAATATTAACGAGATATTATTACTATAACAGATTCTCATTAATTTTACTTGACTATTTCAGTCAAATCAAAGACTGTATGATTTATGTGGTAATGGAAATGGGCGATACCGATCTCAGTCGACTCCTAAAATCCATGTCCGAAGAGAAGCAAATTTCTATTACAATGATTCTATATTATTGGACTGAAATGCTTACAGCTGTAAAACACATACACGATAATGGTAAAAATAACATACCTAATTGCGTGTATATGATCATCCTATTCTATCTGTTTTGTCCTGTGATAAAATACATCTTTGTGTTCAGGAGTCATACATTCAGATTTGAAACCAGGCAACTTTTTACTAGTACGAGGCCGACTCAAATTAATAGATTTCGGAATTGCCTCCAGTATAAATTCGGACATGACATCCGTTGTAAAAAATAACCCGATTGGAACATTAAATTATATTAGTCCGGAAGCTTTAATGGACATTGGTGGAAACGCCGATTCGCCTACGCAGAATGTTAAATATAAGGTAAGATGAGATAAATTATTAATAACTCAAAATATACGCGTCTTTATAATTATTCAAGGAAATACGTTTCGAGAAGATGTTACTAAAAAATCAAATATAATAATAGAATGTCATGTAAGTTATAATCAAAATTATAACTTTTTAAACGGTTGGATTAAAAGTCAATATTAAAGATCGAAAAGGTTGAAGGTTTGTAGACTGAAAAATATATATAAAGGTGGTTCAAAAATTCCATGTTTTTCTCTTCCGACAGATAAGTTTCAAGTCAGATGTATGGTCATTAGGATGTATCTTGTATAGTTTGGTGTATGGGCACACACCTTTCCATCATATACGTCCTCAGTGGGCAAAGGTGAACGCTATAACTAATCCAAAACTGAACATTTCATTCTCGGCTATGACAAACAATGAGAGTTGTGAAAACGCGCCGCCTATTCTAATCGACGTGATGCGAAAGTGTCTTCAGCACGATCCGAAAGCAAGACCCACGGTGTCACAACTGTTGCAGGTGCAATATGTGCCTATCACCACACTTCCGGCGCCTTCTAACATCCCAGCAAATGTCCTCGTGAAAATAAAGCATGTTCTAAATGAGGACGAATGGCGATTATTGGTCCAGGTGAGGACTCATTGATCCCGTTTTTGTTCTAAAAAAATTTTTTTTAAGCATAAGTGCAATTGAGTATGAAATGTATTATAAGAAAGTACGTTTGTGAGAAAAAATTTAAAAAAATAGATTAGAAGATTTTTCTCTAATATAAGAAGAGCAATCTCCACTATCAACTTAAAATGCAGTAATCGCATTAAAATAGTTTAATACTTTGTAGTTTTAAAAATTATTTTAAAACTACTTTATAGATTTCAAAAATTTATTATAAACATTAATTTTACAATATTTGTTATCATAAAGATTATATAATTCTTTTAACTCTATAGCAAGATATTGTATCGAATATGGAGATTGTTACTTTTGCTCTCAGTCCTGACTTTGATTGCATGTAAAACATTTACAATATTTGAAAAGTAAATGATTACATAAATGGATAGAGTTCCATTACTTCTGTGCATTATCAATTAAATAAACAATCCAATTAAATAAAAATTAACAACCTGTTTTATTATGGTTTTTTCTAGGTGTTGGACACAAAGCGACATCATACATAATGATACTGTAATAATAACTTATCGATTAACTGATGTACATAAAAGCGTTTGTATATACATGTAAGAGACACATAATATGTAATGAGACGCAAATGTAGATTTATGACATCAAAGAAGGCTAATGACGAAAATAATATACATATGTATATATAAAGAAGATATAAGATTCCGAATATTTTAATTAAAACTGCAATTGAATCATGCTTACTTATGTGTTGTAAATACGAAGTTTTGTATATCAACAGCGTTATATCGTAAAAGTAAATTAGAATTATCTGTTAAATAAAATATTTCAGTTTATTATCTCATATTCGCGTATACAAAAAGTCACTATTCGATAACCGGCAGGGCTGTGGATTTTGCAAATTATGCAAATTACCTTTAGGATGTTCATCAGTTATCTATGCTTATCAATTATGTTGTTTTGACATAAAAAAATCAGTAACTTCAACTCTTTCGCTGCACCGACCAGAAGTTTATTTTTGAAGAATTAAAATTGATGTAAAAAAATTCTGTTTTTATATGCGGTAAATAAATGAGTTAGCATGTTAGTTTATTTCAACTTTGACTCAATTATCTCGATTCAAATATTTTAATGTAAACATGCATATATGTTTTTCGTTATCCATAAATAATTGTCAAAATAAATGTTTATATAAATATATATAAATATTATCTTTAGTCAAGTGCTTGATGCAAAAAATAAAATTAATTTGAGTTGCATGTATTACATAATGAAAAATGATACAAAATTCTTCGTTTATGTTCAATTATCTTTTGAACTATAAAAATAACTAAACATGAAAAAACACATAAAAAAACATGAATAACATAATTACATTCTTTTTTATAAATTGTCTATTGATATTGAAAATAATTAAAATGTTTTTATGTCGAGAAAGAAAAATCAATCGACTGCAATCAGACTAATATTTTGACTAATGTTTTCTTTTTTACACTGATATAAAATATAGAAAATGATATGTTAAAATTCTATGAATTTTTATTTTATTTAAGCAAAAAACTCCAAAGAACCTTACTACAATGAATTCATAACAAAGTTATAAAGAGCGGCGAAAGAGTTAAATAAATCAGTGTTGCTGCATACTTGCACATAATTTATGTGTAAGATATATAAGCTATCAATTTACATAACTGATATAAAGAATAAAAAACAAATATGCAGTTTTCTTGTTTATATCATGATCGGCAGATTAACACAATTTTTTAAATATTTTAAACGTAGATATTCAACGCCATAGAAAAAGAATGCTGTATCATTTCTCTCATTGTATGGATATGCCATATAAAACACAAGAAGTTTTTATTTTCACCTGAAACGTGAACGTCATTTTCGGTGACTTTATATCTCGTCGATGACACCGACAACCCTTTTCTCATGATATATTGCACTCTCGGCGTCAAGATCACGCCGCGTACAGGATCAATGTGTGAGCTGCCAATATTGTAACAATTTCTCTCCCTTTGGCAGAGCCATAGAGTTTGGTCTCTCAAACGTCAGCATGATATCTTTGACTTTGTTCTTCAGTTCGCTCTCGAAAAGATGACCACAAGTACGCTCTAATGCTGATGCCATGTCATATTCAACCGAAGGCAGCGGCTCACGAATAAAACGTGCAGCGGTGGCAATACTGGGTAGAATATGCCACTGCAATGCCCGAATCTCCCAGAGACTGCTAAGCAATGCGTTACTCAGCAACGGATCGCGCTCTTCCATAAGAAACGGATCGCCCGCTCCGGTGCTTTCGTTCGAGGGGGCCTCGCCGCCTTGTGGATGATCTATCAGCCTTTTCAAACCTGGATGTCGAAGCAACAGGTTACCCACGAAAAGCAGGATTATCAGAATATCCTCCGGTGGGGCGACTAATGTTAGACGCGCCAATCGCTTCGCGAATGCTGCTACTAACGCTTCCGGTAGATGTCTGAAAAAAGAACGCCGAATTTTCAAATAATTTTACTTAATATCAAATTTGATATTAATATTTGATAATATTAATATCATATTAATAATATTCGATATATTTGATATAATTTTCTCAACGCTTAAGGTATGTACGATTCTATTAAAAGCATAAAATACTTACGTCGAGCTGAGAAACTGATCGGACAAGTAAAACAAACGAGCCTTGTATTTCGTGTGAAAGATTTCAGGTTCGAACATCGAATATAATTTGGTGAAAATGTTCGGATATTCTAAATTATATTTGGTGACAAGTATGAATACGCCTTGCAGCGCGAGTACACCGATGGGACCATCCGCGTCTAGGGAGTCCATCAAAAAGTCGGTTAACAGTATCGGTTTTTCTAAATGCGACATAACTCGTTCCAACAAAACTACTAGTAGCTGTTTGTGTAACTGTGGCGTTAATTCCCAGTGCATAACGCAGGCCCAGACTTTATTTAATGCGCGTTTAACGTTTGATTGATCCCATGTAAATGCATCTAGTAAAAGAATTTAAGATTATGTTATAATATGAATAACAATACGTTATGATATGAACAACAATAATGTAGACCTATATTATTACCTTGTTGCGGTCCACACAAAAGTTCTTTATTGTCCGACATTTTGGATGCTGAAATACAAAAATCATTACAATTTGGAATTGTACTATTTGCATTTATAAAAATATAGATAAATTAATCAAATTAATAATAAATATGAAGAATCTAAAAATCTATAACTCCCTTAAATTAATAACTTAAAGAAGTTAATAACTTGAGGAAGAGTTGAATATTGGAAATTGGCAGAGATTAACTAACCACCTGATATATTTTACAATTCACAACATTGCATAGTTAAAGAATAGAATAGTTAAAGAATAATAGAATAATTAAAGAAATATGATCATGTAAAATGTAATTGTGACGGATTATCATACAGGGTACTAAAAGTATTACAGACTATTATTTTTTAAACTAAGAAATATAAAATCAAAGTGTTCTTGAAGTAACCTTAACTTTATATGGAAAAAACTAATTTCATCATACGATCATATTATGTTTGACATAAAATGGTTGGTATAAAACAAAAATTTTATATTTTGCTTATGTTAGAAATAATAGTCCAGAAGCACTTTAAATTTCAAAAAAAGGACATACCTTCTTCTTCTTTTGGCAGTGGTATTTTATCTATAAGTTCCAAAAGATTCTTAATATAAATTTCTTTCGGTTGCCTTTTCGGGGTAAGAGAGGGCAGACATCTCCACGTATAATACAAAACATCAGGGTATCCAGTGATCTCTTGGAATCTTGATATTAAATTACTATTATCCTTTTCAGGTGAGAGTAGAGTCATGAGGATAGGTTTTAAACGATGCAGAGGGAAGTGATATCCCGGATTATCGCGCGGTTCCATCTGCACTTTACCCTCTTCTGCCATCAGCTTCATCGCAGTGGTAAGGGCTTGCAGTTGAATAGCCGATCGATTCTTCTCCATAGATGCTAATATTTTCTTCCAGACTTCCTCGTAGCAATTTCTTAGCCAGGTGATATAGCGAGATTCTGGGCTAGGTTCTATTTCGAACATGGTATTAGAATACAAATCTTTAGATATATAATCTGTAGAAATCTTTCGCACATAGTATAACAAAATATGTGCTATAATAGGTTTGTTCCTCACAGCTGCAGTGTGTATTATACTTTCTTAAAATCAAAGATGGTAATCAGACATCAAGGAGATGAGAAAAAATCCACGAAACTCAGCTGCCGGGGAACAAACTTAGCAACAAACAAAAGGAACAAACTTCTCTCGTCCATCTTCAACCATCTTGTCCATCTACAACCAACGTAAGAAATATGTCAAGCTCCGTCCAATCTTACCCGAAATAGTGAGGGCTATTGTACACTCCATGTACATATCGCCGCGTCTCAGCACCTCCACGAATATCGTCTCTATCGTAAGCAGGCACGAACAGGTGGAGTCCTACGAATGCGAACATTCTTTAAACACTCTTCCTAATTCTAAGCCCAAGGCGCGATACATCTCTACTCACGTCCCAGTGACCGATTATCTCCAACAAATTGTTCGCATGCTTACGCGAGGCGAGGAATTCCTGAGCCCGCTGCCGCAGCATTCTCGACAGCGCCCGCTGCCCCGTGGAGGCACCCGGTAAATTCGACGCGTCCGTCATCGCTACGCCCGATCTTACCCACTCTCCGCGCTCGGGAGACTCACGTTGATGGCAGCAGGTAGTCGAGGTTGGCCGACGGTGTGGACAGCTGTTTCGGCGCCGCTACCCTTCACGAAGTAATCACGCGTCAGTTCGGCATAAAGGCGAGCGTAAAAAATCACCACGACTGGCTCCCCGTCGTCGCTTGAGGTTAGGTTAGGTCGAGTTAAGGTTGGGTTGAGACATGCGCCGCGTTGGCTCTTAAGCTCGTATCAAATTGAAAATGGGAGTGTGTGTGAAGAAAACAGATATTTCTCACCAGCAAACACCGTTTCACAGCTCACACACAACGTTACGTCAATATTACAATTTTCCCTCAGCAATATAAGCGTGATGTAACGTATGTTGCATACATAACTAAGTTACATTGTTTGAATAAACAGGAAATTATGATATGACGTAATGTTCGTTTAATTGGCGTTTGATTGGCCTGCTCCGATTGGTGCGATCACGATCTTCTCGATCTTTCCGTGATACAATACGAGCTTAAAGTTCGTGGAAAGTTTCAAACACATCGCACTCAATTTTGGAGATAATCATTTTAAGGTGATAATTATTACTAACTTTTTTGCACAAATTTATTCTCCGATAGGAATCGTTAAAAGTACTGTGAACGAAGAAATTTGTATTTATATATATATATACACCTTTTTAAAATTCTGCATGTTAATCCTGTTACGTGATGTTCGCATGTACTTTAGTATGTCGCGTTCATGCATGGGGTTCGCGAGTGATCAGTTCTCTTTGTGAATTTATTAATTAATAATAACATTATCCTGCATTTATTGCATATTGTTAGAAGAATCAGGTATGTTCTCAATTATTTGTCAGGCTTAAAAGATTCCTGATACACAGAAAAAGGAATTTTTTTTTCCGAGTTATTTTATGTAACTATTTTATCATGTAATCGAAGCAATCATATATTTACACTGGTATTTTAAACAGTATTATCTTCACTTTCAACATGTATATGTTTTTTAGTTGATTTCTAAATCTGGTTATCTGGTCTTCAGATCCATTGATATCCTGTTATCATTGATAAAGTGAGTCGACTCGTGTACATATACTGGAAAAATTACTGTGAGTACATACCGAGAGAGGTCAGAAATTGGAGAACAATGAAGATGACAGCAGTTCCAGCTAAGCATATCCTCCACAGTGGAATTTTTCATCCTGTTCTACGAGAATGGCAGTCGCCAAATGTTGAGATCACAGTTAATAATCTTATGTATCCAATATTTGTTTTGTAAGTATTTTATTCAAGATGATATGTGTGTTTTTTCATTAATATTCATAGATCTATAAGTGATTAATTTTTGTATATAGATTTATTAATTCAAATATATTTATGTTTGCCACTATGTTGTATGAATGATACTTTTACACATATTTGTAGGGACGAGGAAAATGCTAAAAGTCCAATTAAAACCATGCCCGGTGTATATCGCTATGGGATTAATCAGTTAGAAAAGTTGTTGCAACCTCTGGTTGCAAAAGGTTTGCAGTCTGTTTTATTATTTGGTGTATCACTACATCTTCAAAAGGTAACGTTCATAAAGCATGATAATCTTTTTGAAACTATGTTACAAAAATTAATTATAAATTATAATTCAATATTGTATTTTAAATATTCAATTAGGGGAGATTTTAATAATATTTATAATAGAATGTTTCTGTGTTATAAACATTAAAATCTGTCATTTTATAATTATAAGTTCTATATATATATATATATTTTTTTAAATATAAAAATTAAAGAAATAAATATTAAATTTTAATAATTACGTAAACAACAAGCCAATTCCGGTCAGGATCTGAATCTTAGTGTCAAATAATTTTTGTTCATGTGAAATTATTTGACACTAAGAATTAGTCTGACTGGAATTGACTTGGTTTACGTGATTATTATCATTTAGAAACGGTCTTGATGCTATATTAAATTTTAATTAGTTTTTTTATTTTAGGATGAGATTGGAAGCAACGCCGATAGTGCAAGGAATCCTATTATTCAAGCTATACCATTATTACGAGAAAAATTTCCTAATTTACTAATAGCATGTGATGTTTGCTTATGCGCATATACGAATCATGGACACTGTGGTATTCTCAATAATGATGGTAGCATAAATAACGCAAGTAGTATCCAACGGATCGCTGAAGTTGCTGTATCGTACGCAAAAGCTGGTATGAGATTATACAGTTTTGAAAAAACTTTCTTGTTCCTAACAAGAAAAGATTTAGAAGTTTCTCCTCTGATCTTGATGAGCTTTTAATATGTTGTTCTGCAGCTCAAAATAAGGAGACTTTTATACGTGCTCATACGTGCTCATACTTTTAGTCTGTAACATCCCTTTGAAAAAAATTTCTTTCTTTTGGAATATCTACGAAACTATGTAAAAAGATAGAAAAAAAATTCAAACTGGAAATTAAATGGCTTGAAGAGTGCTATAAAATAGCGAGAAAAAGATTTTTTATTTTTCAAAAGTCTCTCACTACCTAACATTTTTTCAAAATTTAAAATTTTTGTCTTCCCCAAATTAAAGATTTTTTTTTACAAATTTATGTATGATAAAGTTACGTTTATCATATGTAATGTAATGATAATGTACGATAAAGTTACCGGATAAAAAGGGAGGTTTATGGAGGTTTATGTGAGTCTAGCAACTTACTCATTGTAAAAAAGAGGAATGTTCATAGAACTACCACTGTGGCTTCGAAGAAGCACAAGTGGTGGATAAAGTAGGCCTTAGATCTAATACATGAAGAAGAAGAGTTACATATAGTATATTAAAAATATGCGCACCAAGTGTGTTTGTTGTTGGAAACGTTGTTGTTGAACATGTTTTTAATGTTTATATAAGACTTATTATATTTAAATTTTATATAATTGATCAAGCTGTGCATGATAAAAACTTCTGTGATTATATATGAATGTTTTCCTCTTATAGTTCTCCTCATATATTTTGCTCTGAAAGAGAGAAACCAATTTTTTTCAAAATCGGTTTTAGGGAGTGATTAACCCCTAAAAGTGCGTATGAACATGTATAAAAAAGTCCTTATTTTGTGCTGGAAAACATATTAATAATTTATCAAGATCGGAGGGAGCACTGTTGACCTTTTCTTGTATATAATTATGTAATTTTTGTTTTGTGAATGTTTGTCATACATTACAGGTGCGCAAATTGTTGCACCATCTGACATGATGGATGGTAGGATAAGTGCGATAAAACATAGTTTAGCTGCTGCTGGATTTTCAAATAAAGTAGCAGTCTTGTCATATGCTGTAAAGTTTGCATCAGGACTTTACGGACCTTTCCGAGATGCATCACAGTCTGCACCACAATTCGGTAATCGTAAATGCTACCAGTTGCCTCCTGGTAGTAATGGATTGGCAGCCAGAGCTGCTGTAAGTTTCATTTTATTATTAATTTTTTCTTTATTACTTATGTAATAAAGAAAAATATTTTTATAATATTATTGAAAAATATTGAATGAGAGTTTATAAATACATAACATTTGATTTTGTAAAATCAAATTCAAATTGCATTGATAGATCTTATTTTACCTTGCGTCCTGCATTATAAAAACAGATAAAATTGATGTTCTTAAATTTACATATACATGTTTATATCTGTGTAATATATGAAATATTCATTTTTTCAAAAGGCAAGAGATGTGACTGAGGGAGCGGATATGCTAATGGTGAAGCCTGGATTGCCTTATTTAGATGTGGTACGACATACGAAGGATGCGCATCCAGAATATCCTATATTTGTGTATCAAGTGTCGGGAGAATACGCGATGTTGTATCATGGTGCACGAAATGGCGCAATCAACTTAGAAAATGTACTCAACGAGATATTGCTCTCTATGAGAAGAGCAGGTGCTGATTGTATCATAACGTACTTTACGCCATTAATTTTGGATATGTTGCAACCGAAAAGCAAGTTATAATTAGAAAAATTAGCACAATATATATAAATTGAATAATCTACAATTTATTTTTTCTTATTGTACAGGGTGTATATATACCATATATATATATATATACCCTCTGTGTGTGCGTGCGCACGCGCGCGCGAGTGTGTGTGTAAAAAAAAATGTATGTATGTATGTATGTATGTATATAGAAACTGTGCAATTTGTTTTATATATTTGATATATTGGATTTTATATTTTATATATTTGAACATGGTCTTTTGTCTGTTTCTCGCAATTAATCTGCTCTCTAGAAAGTTAAATTCTAGCTTTTTAAAATCCATTTTTAGTCTTAATTTTTAGTTTCTTGAGTTAGTCAATCAGTTTGTGTATAATCTCAGTTTCTGTCTTTCGAAATTAGTCGATCTTGATTTTTCAATTCAAATTATATATTACAATTGTTTAAATAGTATTAAATATATAGTGATGCTTAGTGAAAGAGATCTATATATATTATGAATATACAACAATATATAGTGAGAAGCAGACAGTCAAATATTGAGAATCCGTTCTTTAAGATTACATAAAAGTTCATAAAAATTTTAATCTTTGGCTCAGATAATACGTGTCGATCAAGTGTTGCGTGATATGACGAAATAGAGTCTGATTTGGACACATTATTTACCGTTTCATTACTTTTGACTTCTTCTACTTTGATTTATATGTCACCGTAAATACTTGAGCTTTGAACTTTACATATCTGCTTTAAATAATTTTCGATTTTCTTTGTCGTGAATACTACTAGACAATAATCCGTTCTTGATTTTTTTTAATCTATTTATTTGGGCAAGGTATTTTTTAAGCATGCAGAAAATGACAAAAATGATACAAAAAAATCTGCACATTACAATTTTATGCAATCATTGAATCATTTTACACTATATATATATTATATATATATATATATGTATTATATATATATATATATATATATAATTATATATATATAATTATTAGTACCAGTTGATTATAATTAAAGGATGTGGGATAAATGTTAGGAAATTCATAAATATGCTATAATTGTTGAGTATATAAATTTTACAAATTCTGTCATTTTAAAATTTGGTTTCCATGATGATGTCATGTTTCGTCATTTACACGTAGACTTTGTCTCTGTGGGAATACCAGTAAAATAATGACGTAGCGCGATATGTAATAGGTGTTCCATTTAATTCACTTCTTGAAGTAACGGACGCGGGTACCGTTAGACTGAATGGTGCCACAATGCGTGCAAACCCAGATCGAAATGAAATAACATGTCCCTCATCATCTGTCTTCCACATTAACATGTAACATTATACAAAATTTTCGTAATTTTATAACAATAAATTCTTATTATTTCAAGAAACTGATCTCAAGAAAAATATACATGTAATATACATGTAAATATGTATACACATGTCAGTAGATAAAAGTTATCGATATATACTAATAGATAAAAGATCCAATATGATTATATTAAGAAATAAGAAATATTAAGAATTTTTATAATTACTTATACATATTTTTATAAATATCTTTATGACTGTATTTTTCTTTTTTATTATTAAAAGGAAAAATAATAAAAACTATTATTTTTATTCAATATTGACAATTTAACAACTTCAAAACTTTTCTTTGCCAGTGAATAATGAACTACTTACTAAATGTCTTGTTTTTTGCGTGCGTTTTCCATCCGCATAATTATATGTAAAGCTCTATACACTTGATAAGAGCCCAAATCAGAGGTCGAAACGTCATGTTAATATAATTAATAAAATTGACCAGACGGATCGAAGAAAATTGACAATTTAGTATATAATATATTATATATAATATTTGCGTATATATGTAATTGTATAAACAAAAAACTTATAGTTTTAATTAGAAATATATAGTTATATTAAAATATTTTTGTAGGAATATATTATATATTCATTATTTTATATGATCATTTTTTAATAATATATATTTATACTTAATATTATTTTCAAATGTGTCAATCTACAATATTGAAGTATTTATAAAATTCGTGGAAAAAACAGAGTTTTGATTATTGCATCTCGATTGCAATGTATTCAATTTTACATTTTTAGAAAGCATATTTTCTTCATCAAGTAAATAAAATCATTTTTTTCAATATATAGTAAAAGCATTAAACATTTCTTTCTATAATTACATCTTAACATAATTTTGGAAAAATATAAGGGTTATATGAAGAGCTGTCTTCGAATGTAACTACGATTTTATATTTTTTTCGTTTCTTGAAATAACATTGATTCTTCTTCTTTTCTTCTACTTCTGTACTGCTGAGATAAATAAACAGGTAATATGTAAAAGACGTGTATAACAGTTCTGTTACGGTACTCTGCATCGGGGTTCGCGGCGAATCTTTACGTCCCTGCAAAATGATGCAACCATGAAACACACATCCTTGTTGATGCAACTTTCTTATATTCGAGCAATCTGAATCTGGATACTTTCCTTTGCGTGATTAAAAATGAAGACTGGTGCATTTACTTTATTCATTTAATACGTAGTTTTCCATTTATGCAAATCATTGTAATTTTTATTTATTGAAACGTTGAATGGTAGTTTTATAAAAAAAAAATTCGTCTTTCTTTCGTTGAAGAAAACACTCAAACAAGATTTTTATGCTTTTCACATATTGTTTTTATTTTTATACCTTATATATAATATTTATCAGGAAAAAAACGCGGCTGCGATCTTTTTTTAAACTAAATTAGTCGACGAACAGTTAATAATTAAAAACTTGTATACTTAACAAAATTTAACATACGTGTGCAAGTGTAAGAATTGCACTTGTCACTCGTTACTCAAAAATTATCATTTTAGACCATCGAGACTCCGATAGTCTTTGTTTGATTTTCAAATTCACACCTAAAAAATATTGGCATTTTTCTCGAGCCACCGCAATGCGACAGTAATCGACGCGACACTATTCGCAATGTAAAAGACTATCGATACATTTCGAGACGTCGAAGATGCCACGGGCGCCATGGTCGCGAGGTCCGCCCCTGGCGCGTCCGCGGCGCTACCGAACGCCGAATGCGACGTGTTCCACGTGTTCCACCTGCCGTATCTAATCTGCCGGCCGCGAATCGCGATGGCGCGTGAAAGCTCGAAAAGCAGATGGCCGTGACGTGGGCCAATAAGACGCGGCCAACTGTAAGCGTGGCGGCGAATAGACGGCGCCGCTTTCCGCCGTGACCGCTCGGCATCCGCCAATCGGCGCCGGCCACGACGTAACACTCCCGTTAATATCCCGGCCCCCGACTCCGGTGCCGATGTCAGTCGTCGTTTTACCGTTCACCGAGAGTACTGTGAGACTCAATCGTGAGAAGCGTGAGGAACGTTCAGCGGATCCGAATCGATACGCATCCAGCTGGTGAGTGAATCCCCGTTCCGGGTATCCCGGTCCGAGCGTTTTTCACATCGTAAACTCAATCGTCGCCGTCGAAACGTTTCCGCTCGGAGTTCGCCGCGTCGACGTCGGAATTCGATCGTGAAAGAATTCCCGTTTCCCCGAGGAATCTCGGACGTTCCACATCGCCTCGCTGTCAATCGGGATTTTTCACCTCTCGCAATCGACGATTAACGGCCTCTCTTTGTTATTCTCGCGTTTTATCCGCATACTGTTTGGCAACGGGCAGGTATTTTCCTTCTCTTTTTTAATATATATTTTTTTAGTACGTTTGGAGACCGCGGCAAGAGAGTCTTATGCCACGTTTGACTCGCTCGTTATGAGTCTTCGATCGAACCTCGTGGAAACTCTCCGCGTGTCTTCCGTCTTTGCGTGGTGTAAAAGACAATTCCGTGAAGTTGCCAACAGTCGTGGCAATTAATCGATGTCGCGTCTCTGCGGCGCGTCAAATTTCTGGAATCATCTCGAAAGGATGACGTGTGACTTCGGTTATCGAGGAACTCAGCCAGCTCATAAATATTCCAATGATAAAATTCAACTATTAATAATAAAATGTAAAAAGAGCTAATTTCTTTTTACTTTGAATGCGTTAGAAATAATGATTATATGATTACAATGATATGTAATGCAAAAAATGTAATGTTATAGAGATATCTGGCAAACAGGTAGTAATTTATTTTTGTATGCACACACAAATCAGGCAGAGCAATCAAGGATTGTTATATAAAAAATTATAAATGTTAAAATTTTAATATTCACTGGCGAAGAAAAGGTTTAAATTAATTTGTTAAAATTTATGGACGACTAATTTAGTATTACTTGTAATAATTAATAATTGACATAAAGGATAAATATACTTGAACATAACATTCATATTGTATACATGCACAATATAAAAATTTAAATTTAATCATTTTATATTCTAATAATTATTGCAAAAATACATTTATAAGTAAAATTTATACCATAGGTTTTTAGTTTTTGTATCTTATGATTAATCTGTGATTATTGATAATGCAGGTATAGTTTATACAAAGCGTACACAACATGAAGGGAGGAGTCAAAGTTCTACTGATAGTGGGACTGCTGTCAGTTGCCACGATCGCGAAAGAGGATAAGGAGAAGGAAGATATTGGTACAGTGATAGGAATTGATTTGGGCACAACTTACTCTTGGTGAGTGTACATTATCGCGATGATGCGTTATTAAGGATAATCTATCGAGAAATGATGATTAATCTTTTTTCTTCCTTGCGAATTATAATATTAATAACATGTCATGTGTCTTTTAGTGTTGGAGTTTACAAGAATGGTCGCGTGGAGATTATCGCTAACGATCAGGGTAACCGAATCACGCCTTCCTACGTGGCGTTCACCAATGACGGCGAACGTTTGATCGGTGACGCCGCCAAAAATCAGTTGACGACAAATCCAGAGAACACTGTGTTTGACGCCAAGCGGTTGATCGGCCGCGAGTGGTCGGATCCCACTGTGCAGCACGATGTGAAATTCTTCCCGTTCCCTGTCATCGAGAAGAACAACAAGCCGCATATCAAGGTCGAGACGAGCCAAGGTGAAAAGGTCTTTGCGCCTGAGGAGATCTCGGCTATGGTATTGGGCAAGATGAAGGAGACCGCTGAGGCTTATCTTGGCAAGAAGGTCACTCATGCGGTAGTTACCGTACCGGCTTATTTCAATGACGCACAAAGACAGGTGAGGTTCCGACATTTTAGTATTGTGTTTGAAAAAAACAAATTCTCTCCAAAAAGAACATATTCTCTAAATTCAAAAGTATTGTTAATTAATAAGTCTCAAATATTAATATTCCATTTGAATCTTTCGGCATATTCTATTGAAGAAATCGTATTGTAATAAATTAATTCTGATGTATCCTTAAACATAATTTTTTATTTTTTAGGCCACTAAAGATGCTGGAACAATTTCTGGCCTAGTTGTAATGAGGATTATCAATGAGCCGACTGCCGCTGCGATCGCGTACGGCTTGGACAAGAAAGACGGCGAGAAAAACGTACTGGTGTTTGATCTGGGCGGCGGTACTTTCGATGTCAGTTTGCTCACTATTGACAACGGTGTGTTCGAAGTTGTTGCCACTAATGGCGACACCCATTTGGGAGGCGAAGATTTCGATCAGCGTGTAATGGATCACTTTATCAAACTGTATAAGAAAAAGAAGGGCAAGGATATCCGCAAGGACAACCGAGCTGTGCAGAAGCTGCGTCGTGAAGTCGAAAAGGCTAAACGAGCACTTAGTGCTAGTCACCAGGTGAGTACACGTTTTCCTTTTTTACATATTTTATTTACAATCTTTCTCTGGGTGTAAAAGATTTTCTTGCCTTTTTCATGTTGGTTAATTATCATATATATTTGTAATTTTTCATCATTCTAATCTATTTTCTTTACGTATTACAGGTTAGAATCGAAATTGAATCGTTCTTTGAGGGCGAAGACTTCTCCGAGACCTTGACTCGTGCCAAATTTGAGGAGTTGAACATGGACCTCTTCCGTAGTACTTTGAAGCCTGTACAAAAGGTCTTGGAAGATTCTGACATGAGCAAGAAAGACGTGGATGAGATTGTTTTAGTTGGTGGCTCGACTAGGATCCCAAAAGTTCAACAATTGGTTAAAGAATTCTTCGGTGGTAAAGAACCATCGCGAGGCATCAACCCTGACGAAGCCGTCGCTTATGGTGCCGCTGTACAAGCCGGTGTACTTTCTGGAGAACAAGATACCGATGCTATCGTACTTCTCGATGTTAATCCTCTTACCATGGGTATTGAAACTGTTGGAGGTGTGATGACTAAACTCATTCCAAGGTAAATACGAAAAATATATCCTTAAAATTATCATTAAATCTTTAGATATTTAAATTACCGACTGATTGAATCAAAATAGTTCTTGCAATGAAACGATATTCTTTATTTTCATAGAAACACTGTAATTCCCACGAAGAAATCTCAGATCTTCTCCACGGCGTCTGACAGCCAGCACACTGTCACGATTCAGGTATACGAGGGTGAGCGTCCCATGACCAAGGACAACCATCTGCTTGGCAAGTTTGATCTGACTGGCATCCCACCGGCGCCACGTGGCATACCACAGATCGAGGTCACCTTCGAAATCGACGCCAACGGTATTCTGCAAGTATCGGCCGAGGACAAAGGCACTGGTAATCGCGAGAAGATCGTCATCACGAATGACCAGAATCGCTTGACGCCCGATGATATCGAGCGGATGATTAAGGATGCAGAAAAGTTCGCCGATGATGATAAGAAGCTGAAGGAGCGCGTGGAGGCGCGCAACGATCTCGAGTCGTACGCGTATTCGCTCAAGAATCAATTGGCTGACAAGGAGAAACTCGGTTCGAAGGTGAGCGACGCGGACAAGGCTACAATGGAGGAGGCAATCGATGAGAAGATCAAATGGTTGGAGGACAATCAAGATACCGATCCGGAAGAGTACAAGAAGCAGAAGAAAGAGCTCACCGACATTGTTCAACCGATTATCGCCAAGTTATATCAGGGCGCGGGCGGTGGTGTCCCACCTACCGGCGGCGAGGATGACGATATCAGGGACGAACTTTAACTGCAAGCTAACGACCCGCTCACCTCGGTTCGCGGTTTAGACTGATTACTCGCCTTCCGAGCAAATACTTTACAAAAGTGTTGATATATACGAGAGGCTGAGCGCGGTACACACGCGAGATCATGTTCTCGCCGTACGTTTAGCTGAAAGTGGCTGTCTGGTTCTAAGTTTTACTTAGATAATATATGTAGCATACTCTATCTATATATAACTTTAAGACTTAGGTTAAGGAAGGCGTTTGAAGCTAAATGTGCAGTGGGAATAGAAGTCTTCGTCACAAATCTTACGTACATTTTAAAGTGCGAGAAAATGTTAGTAATATTGAAAAGTCGTCGAATTTCGAAAGACTGAGATCTCTAGATTCCCTCTAGAATTTTGACGACTTTCCAATATCATTAACAGTTCTCGACACTGCGCTCGTTTCTCTCGTCCGCGACACAAGCATACTGAACTCCACTGCGTTGTTAATTTATTTCGAATTGTTTTGTATGTTTTCCCACCACGTGTAATAATCGAATGATCGGTTAATTGTGGAGCAAAGCGCGTTGAAGATATTCGTGAGTACGACTGACTGAGAGAGTGAATGAGATGTGTGAAGACGCGCGGGCTTGTAACTCGTATATCGCCAGCGAGTTACATCGTACTGTGTACAACCGTGTCCACGTATGAATGCAACATGTGTATCAGTAACGCAAGAATAAAGATTTTTTCAGTAAACTGTAACTTCCGTCGAGAAATATTTTGTGAGATATTCCATCTTCCGCACCCCGAGATCTACCTACAGATCCTGAGACTCAATACATAAATAACACAAATGTTTGAAGAAGCAATGTCTCAAGAACTTTTAAAATATGTCCTATATGAAGCGTGTTGAAACGTTTCTTTAGAATCGCTTGGCTTCGTAGATGTTTACAGTTTTTCTGAAATATACAAAGTCTCTAGGTAAAGCTTAAAGTTCAAATTAAATGTAAGAGTGAAAACAAGTTTCTGTTAAGTGAGAAGACTCCACTTGAGAAATCAATCGAGGCTCTCATAATTCTAATTAATAATTAATACCTTCTAATTCCGTCGACGTAATTATATATATGTATAATGGCAGGTAGTTTTGAGAAAATTTATTTAAGGATCCAGTTCATATCGTAACAAAAACATCACGGATTTTGTAGACATAATAAATTCCCTATAATATCTTAATTCGCCTATTGTGTACCGAAATACAACCGTTAACAAATACAATGACAATAACATAATTCGCTCTTTCGAAACTCCGATGTTAATTTGTTCAGAGCAATTTATCGCTGGGCTTACACAATTTTCATAAATTTACTTAGATATAAAAATAATATCGAAATACTGCGCGACAGATGTTTATCGCGCGTGTAATAAGATGGAAAATTTATAGGCTGCGTTGGGGAAGTTTCGTTATCTCGAATTAACAACGAAATAAAACTTCGAAAGGACTGTTGCCTGGCTATCTTGATCTCTCTGCTAAGTATCGCAATCTTATTATTGTCTTTCAAAAAAGCCTAATAATCTGAAAAATATAATTATATAATAATATAATCATTTCATACTGCGAAGACAAAGAAGCAAATATTCTTAATTTTTAATAATTCATTTTTTACTCATATATTTAATTAATAATCAAAGATAATCATTGTGACACGTTTATTTCGTTAAGTATCATCGTGCCACATCTCGTTAAGTATTTTTATTTTTGTTTTTTAAAAACGTATATAAAGATAAAGATTCAAGTAGATTAATGTTTATCAAGTGGAAACTCAATTTTTTTCGACGTTAAGAATTAAGAATGGTAAGAACGATGAGGTAATTTTTTCAAAGTTTTGATTCATGGTCCGTTTCGAAACTTCTCCCACGCAGCTTGTATGTGACAGCTTTTACTTCGGTTTCCGCAGACTCCGATGTACCACAAATTACCGAGTAATATATCACTTTCACGAATGGTAGTCTACGTAGTAATATATAATACTATCTTTAAACGAAAAAACGCTGAGAAATCAATTCGCAGCGATATACAATTTCGGGCGCTGCGATTAGCACGTGAGGGAATCTGAAGAGGGAAAAGCTTTGAGACTGTCGAAAGACTTATTTCCTGTTTACTATTTCTTATTGTTACTAATTCTCCACACCGATCCCGAACGCAACGCGGGAGGGAACGCGTGCTGGTCGCAATGACATCAATTTTTCACTGACCGCGATAAAGGCATGAGATTTTGAGGAGAGATCACATTGTGCTGAACCGGGGAAATCTCTTAAAAGTCTCAAAAGTCTTTCCTCAGACGCCCACGCACGAAACGTAAAATACCATCGAACAGGTAGCAGTGAGTGAACGGTACTGTTTTGCCTGTGTAATCGCTTTTACAGGATTTCTGTATGTAAAAAGATAAGGCCAAAAGATAGGCATTCAGTGCGTGAATCACGAACCAGAAGGACAATTTCTCTCTCTCTCTCTCTGTCTCTCTTTTTTCTTTTTTTTTTCGTCGTAACTCGCAGAGTTAGTACAATTCGCTTTTGCTATTTTACACTGAGAATAAGTAACGAGGTATTTCATTGCGGTTTGTACATGTAGAATTGAATATATCGTTCCGTTCTTCGATTTCCGCTCTTTTCTCTTCTTTCTTTCTTTTTTTTTTGTATTTTTGGCATTTGCATCGAAAACTTCGAACAACGGGCATTGAGCATCTTTTTTTTTTGTCTAGTTTCTTATTAGATCGTTGAAGCGACACTGTACTAATTATGGAATTATAAGTTTTGTTCTCGTGTATACAATCCTAAGGAACATGGCGCTATTTTCGTACTTATGTATACGTAGTCAAGCGTAAGTCTGCATACGACTGAGAAGAAATGCGGAAAAGAACGTTAAAAAAATTAATGGAAGTCCTTCGGTTGACTGATCGGATGCCGGACTTATTTCTCCTCGGGAAAGGAGAGATCTGCCTGTGTACGGGATTACGATTGACATTGAGACGTAGCTTCCGATTGTCGAGAGCACGTGCGGAATCAAATCGGGCGATCACAATCGCGAGCGACAATTTTTTCTTTTTTTTTGTTTTGTTTTAATAACTCAACACTGAAATGCCGCTAACAGAAATGGAGTGATGGGTACCTCTACAGTCCTTAGTCCTATACAGATTTGCGATCAACCGACATTTGCTCCGAAACGGTTAATAATGCGTGTCCAGCGGCGCGTAAAATACTATGAGTATCGGATAAATATCGTTCGTGCTTCCTGGTCGAAATCAATGGTCAGTCCGGAATCTCGGAGAATCGTCTTCGGCAAGGAAGCTAAATTTGTCCCCCTCTCGATATTGTGCGAGGATGTAGCGCGACCGAGACGTGGCACTTGGTACCACACAACGCACGCGGCGGTGCCCCTCGATTCTCCCGTTACATCCCCTTGTTTCCCCATTTTTAATAACTACATAATGCAGAATTTCCTATTTTTCTTTCTCCCCCCCACCCCCCTCCCCCTCTCCCTACACGGTAAATATTTTTTTCTTTTTTTTCTTCTAGCATGAACACATTCAACATATTGTTTCTTTTTTCTTGTTTAACTATACAGCACATCCTGAAATCAATGGACTGTGAAATAACAGCATGGAGAAGTGATTTTCTTCAGATTCTGGCTGTACTGCTTTTTCTCTGCCTCTCTCTCTCGCCCTTCTCTCTCTTTTTTTTGCTTTTCTTTTTCCATTTTCTTTCTCTCTCCCTCCAATGTGCCAGTCTATATCATATCTCGGACGTATATATTCTTATAATAGTAGTATTAATGAATACATATATCTGCGTGTACTGCGAACGGAAAGGATTCCAATTTTAAAATTTGTTTCTCGAATCTCGTGACCCTCGTGACTATTCGATATTACAGCTAAATTTAATATAATTTTCGCTATTAAAGTAGAGGTCGGAGGATTGTACTATGATAAGATTGCTATCAGAGATTGAGATTTTATATATAATTAAATTGGTCGACTCTTTTGTAAATGTCTGTAAAAAAGAGCTTAGACGAAGTGCAGGGAATCCTCTCCGATCGCAATATCGCTCTCGTACATATACAAATACTTGTAATGCCTACTTGCTAATGCCAATGAATACATTGAGCTACTATGTATATGATCGTAGCATATATACTCTTAAAACTTTTGTTTAGTAACTAGACGTTTCGTTTCTGAAAGAAGTTTTTGTCTTCACGCCAAAAGTTTTTCCCGTAAAAAAATGCGCTAGAGATTTTTTTTCCTAACACTGAACGATTTAGACACGAGATGTGTACAGTAAGTATGTATAAATAATTTTCTCTAAGCGCGCAAATGCTCGCCAAAACACGAAGTTCGAATAGGAATATAGTCCAGCGTAGAGAAGATATACTGACTTCACTCCCGATAAATTAATAATTTTATACAGAACTCTCTGCGGAACGCTGCGCAACCGAGATTAACAAACATTCGTGTAAATTGCCTTTAAAATATCATTCCTAAAAAATAAATCTATGCATAATATATTACCAATTTTTTGCCGAGTTGCAAGCGCAATTCTGCTTAGAATTTTTATTTATGAAAAATTAGTATACGTTTTAATCGCTATGTACAATGTATCTTGAAATATATATGCTTTTTGATAAATATATGAAATACTTCCCTTGTTTTATCTTTTGAAAAAAATTTAACTCGTCGCCAACTAATTCTCTTAATAATTTACTAAACAAATGTCTCTTGACAAAGAGACTTAATAATCAAATTGAATTCATTTCATGCCTAACTCGTCGAAAGTCTGACTTTATTTTCATCAGGAGCAAAATGCAGATTGCTTAAAGAATAGATAATCTATTTATATACCATTTTCTTCGAATGACTATTGGAACACTGTCTATTGAAATAGAATTTATGTTGGCAGCTTTCGATCCGCAGATTATCGGGGACAGCTGCAAAGGACAGGTGAATAGTTAAGCACTTAGTTCAAATTTGTTTCGAAGACCTGAGAATTCATCCACGCTGTACTTTTTAGCAATATGTGTGAAAGAGGTACGTGCTTCCGTGGTCTCATGCGAGAAACGAGGGAGAAACCCGACAATAATAATCCGCGAATCGAAAGCCCTTTCTTTTCCTCGAGATATGATACAAAATTTTTAACAAAAAATTTATGCGCTAATTCGCGCAGAGACTCAACAAATATCAAACACGGTGCGCTTCTGGCCGCGTCACTTAAATATCATTTCCCTAGTTTGAACAACAACAATGTATTTCGTATCACAGTATTATTCAGTAGTGTATTTAGTATTTGTCTCACGTTCACTTTGGATATGGCAAATATGAGATAGTAACAGTAAAATTATACTAATGTAAGTCTATAACTCTTTGGGGCTAAATGCATATCACAGTGGGAAAATTTTCAACGTTCCTATGTTCACCATCTTCTACGTCTTCCGCTTTCTTCTTTCTTTTTTTGTCTTTTTTTTTACTTATTTTAGATTATTATTTAACCGTCCAGAAGCGCACCGGTCCCAGAAGCGTGTCACTTTTTTTTTCAATAAGGTCACGTTATCTATACGCATTATTACGAAGCATCACCGCCAACCAGAAACAAGCAAGCAATTAATAATATTAGAGTAAGATTTTTTTACCATTAGTCAAAAAATGCACCGTATGTTACTTCAGATACGCGTTTCCGTATCCATTATGCAGTCTTATCCTAATTTTTCGCTGCGTAATGCACTACTGAAACATAGGACTATTGAATTGTACTTCTTTTTCCTAGTTTTCAAAACAAGATTGTTTACAGTTGCATATGAAACTTCGGGTTTTCAAAAATGTTTCAAAGTTTTACAGTCACAAACTATTTTGAAAACTAAATATACACTCTCTATCGCAGGTCGTTCCCATAAACAATACAAAATTAAGTAAAGTTTAAGTTAGAGTTACCCTTAAGGTTTAAGCGATTCTCTGTTTATAAAACTAGAGACACAGAGAAGTTATAATTTTAATTAATGTGTATGGTGAAGTCTTAACTAGCTCTCCGCAGACCGCACTGACCGCTTTTAAGCAGAGGTAATTAGAAAAATTATAGCTTTTTGGAAAATTATAAAACGAGGACTCTATGCGGACCACGTGAGCACATGAGTTCGAGAATATTAATTTATAAAAACGACCTAACGATGTGTATTACAATAAATATATTGAATAAAAAAAAATTTCTCTTTTGAAACTGTTTTAAAACTCTAGTAAAACATGATAGTTTTAAATGTTTTAAGCAAATCATGCTTTAAATATAGATAATATAGTATTTTTTCAAGCTGATTTAAGACTTACAAATTAATTTATATTATTAAAATACGAACGTAAAAAGAAAAGATTGTAATTAAATATATTTAAAAAATTAACGTAAAATTGAGATTTCATGTGCAACAGTTTAATAAAAAATAGTCTGTAATTAATCTATATATTGCTTATATAATCGGATCGAGATACGATACTGTTAATGTTTGCTAAACTAAAATTGCCGAGTTATTTAAATCGTATCGTCTGAAATCCGAATAGGAGTAAAAAAATACTAGATTATTTTTTTAACAAAAAAAAGGGAAATACTACACAGCTCTTTCCTAACACTACGAACATGTAATAGATATCAATATTACTATCATGTCGATTATAATGCACGACCACTTTTCTCAATCACCCTTTACCGTTTAGCAGTATGTTTTAAGAAGTATGTTTTATACTTTCTGTTGGATCTTAAAAAAAATTAACGGATAGCAAAATTAAATGATTTGATTCAGTCATGGATGTGCAAACAAGCCGACGTTCGGTCGGCCGAACCGATGGTAAACGCGAAACAGTTTGAATTCCAAAATTCGGCACTGTTTTACATAATTTTTGAAAACTCTTTCCGTAACTTTTCTATTTTCACTCACGTTCTTTCGTCGAAAGAAAATCTATAACTTCACATCGGCTTCTAATTGTCATATGCTTATATAGTGAACGCTTATTTTTTCGATATTATGAAGACCTTGAAGACGAAGCTATATTGAAATATACTTTAAGAGGATAAATTTACTTCGTGATTGACCGCTTGTGACTTCTTGAAGAAATCATGTTATAAAGAATCGTCTGCAAAAATATAATACGAAGAGCGTTAAGATGACTATATCGGCAATCAATGCCTGATCTTCAAAATCAACGCTATTTACCAATAAAGGACTCGTACTTGTATTTAAAATAAACCCTTGGCGAACGCCTGGATGACATTGGGTACGGTAGCATCAAAACCACTGATCGTCAAGACATGTCGATCATAGTATTCTCTACCATATGGTGAGGAAGAGCATAAAGCGCATGTAATCAGTCTGCAAAAAAAGTAGTTTTATATTTACAAAATATACTGTAAAATTAAAACAACTAATATTATTTCGTTTTTAATATAAAATCATGAAAATCTGTAGATATATCTATATTTCAATATAGAATAACCCTCAATTACTAGACTATCGAAATTTTACGTTGTTCCTAGACTGGGTCTGTGGGACCCGAGCGATTTTCAAACGCTTGTATTTCAGAGTCAAATTAACGTAGAATAAAAAATTTTTTTCAAACTCAACGCCAGAATTTCAAGAAAAAAATATGTAATTTAGAATTTTTCAAATTTAATAATTTTTTAGATATTTTAAAAAATATGAAAATACTTAAAAAAAAACTTTCAAAATATCTCCACTTCAAATCAAGATAAAAGAATTTTACTAGTGAGCACACGAAACATATTTTTGTTGTAAAATGAAAATCAGTAAATTTAGCCTTTTTTGATAATTCTTTTTTATCGTATTTAGGTTATTCTCGCTTAGAAAAAATATTGTTTGGGTCTAATTTTTTATATAATTAAATGTAATATTTATAAAATAACATTTTTATAAACTGTTAAATAAATTGTTTATAATTAACGAATGATCGTTTTTCTTGACAAAAAACAATAAAAAGGCTCATTTTACGTATAGGTATACAAATACAAAGAAAAATCATATTATAGAACAAAAAAAATATTTTTTTTCGGCACACTACACTTTTTATAACGTTCTTCCTAGTCTGGATCTGTAGGATCCGTAACTTTTTTTTCTATGCGCATTGCTCAGCAGCTGAGGCTGGACTGAGTCGGCTTGGGCGTCAGAGTGGTAGAGGGTATGCCAAAGTTTTTTCCCTCCTAATCCAGCCCCCCTTCCCTTTTAGTATAGAGTTAAAGGTAGGAGAAGAAAAGTGCTGGGTCTGTCAGACCTAGTCTAGTAATTGAGGATTAATTGTTTAGGTCTAAAATGTTAATATATTTTAACTATTTAAAAGCATATTAATAAATTATGTGTCCATAATTTTTTCCTGTAGACGTACGAGTATCTTCTATAGTACATCTATATTATAATGATAATCATGTAAATCATTTTAAAAAATTTGCTAAAACTGTTTTACAACAAGTGCTTGCTACTATAATATTGTAATATTTTACTGCTAAAAATATAATTTAATAATTATTGCGATTTATACGGTGATATTACACATCAATTGTCTTTTTATACAGAGCATATTAAAAGAAAGAAAAAAAACGTTCTAGAAATAATAGCCTAGTAAATTAAACTATAAAATATTAAAAAGTAACATTTTTTACGTAGTTCAATTCGTATTTGTTTTTTTCAATTTAAAAAATTCAGGTAATGAATAAAAGTGAGCTTACTTACTTTGTATTCGGAAGGTTCATATGCTCTTTGTACGATATCAACTTTTCTTGGGATTCGTCATATTTTTGGTATATTTGATCCATAATATTGATAAAGACATCGTATTGCTTCGATTCTTTTTTGGCCCACAAGATTGGTTTACTCGAATTGATACTTCCTACAGACGTCGCCTTTAAGGTCTTTAAAACATCGTCGTAAGAATCCGTTTTGTAGACATTTACTGTCTGAATTCCGATGTTCTTGAACGTTGCTATGGTAACGTTCTCCTCAGAACGTAAAAGTATCAGCGCGATCAAAGCAGCCGTCTCGATTCCAGTCATATTACCATTCTGCCAAGTATGTGTTTCCATAGTTTTATTTGTGCAAATTGTCACCAAGTAGCGCAAATTCGTAGATTGTATATTCTGTAAATAATTATAACAAATTATATTCTGTAAATAATTAAATAATATTGACGACAGTAAGACAAATAAGTTAGGTAACAATATCTATATTTAAAACAATATATGATCATTTTCATTACACTATAAAATATGTTTTAACAAGTTGCCGAATCATATACATAACTAAATATGTAACTAAATTCGCTTTAATCATAAAAGAACTTTAATAATGATAAAAGACCTGATAAAAGTTGATAACCATATTTTTAAAAAGACAGATAATTAATATTTAATTTTCAACCTATTTATCGTTTCACCTGTATATATAAATATGTTTATTTTTATTCATGTTTATTCATTTTTATTCATTCTTATATTAATAATTATGAGAAATACAAGTTATATTAATATCAATGAAGTTCATAATTGTTGAATCATTTAATAAAAGATAATATTTACGAAATTGACTTACTTTAAATGACAAAAGGAATGTCTTGTTTAGAGCTTCTATTACTTCAATATTTGGATCAAACGCCGGAGGCATAGGTTTCTTTGCTAACTCTCGAACTTTTCGTTTCTCATAGGTCAGAGATCTTGAAAAAGTATATTTATCTTATCAATTTTAAGTTATTTAAATCACACAAAATACTGTTACACACTTACTTTCCAGAACATTGATAATTTTTGAGGGTAATAAAAACTATCGCTGGATGAACTTTACTGATTACAACATATTCTGAATTAGTAAGTCGGTCCGTTACTTTTTTGACTGTTAGCTCATCAGCAACAAGAAACCCGAGATTGTGAATCCTTTGTAGGTTGTTTAACAGGACACCAACATCCATTTTCATTAGCAGTGAATTCCAAATCTATGTATGAATAATGGAACATTATATCATTTCATTGAAATCAATTATTCATAAATATATTTTTAAACATAACGCTAACAAAATTTTCTTTGATTATTTATGTATCTAAAGATAGCGAATCTCTTTTAATCAATATATGATATCGATTATGTGATTTTATTTGGAAATAAGATGTGATTTTTGAAAATTTGATTTGATAGAATCTTATTCTTTGTAATTACTGAAAGTTTAGCATTATACATTGCATATCTTAATTAAAAAATTTGATTTCCGTTGAAATAATCTTATATAATACATAGCATATTTATAACTTTATTCATGTCATTTCTAAAAATTGAAAATCATTTTTAATAATCTTAGATTTTATCGGTTCTTGCATAATTTGTAATTTCTAACGACATTTCTAATGGCACAACAAAAATTATTTTGTATGTCCATGTTATACCTCCTTCGATTTTAGCAAATGCCCAGGTACATGATCTAAAGAGAAATTATGTGTATCCAACATAACGGCAGCTTTAATCTCATCTTCGCAATGTTTGAAGTCTTCAACCTCTTCCATGTATTTCAATAGAGAAATGATACTGGGAGTTTCCATTTGGTCAACTGTTATATCCTTTTTGGTCTTTTCGAAGCCGTGTATCACATACTTCAGTATAACTTGATTTTCTAATAAACAATTAATTAATATATTTGTACTACTAATTAATATTTATAATAATGACATAACGCAAATCCATTTTTTGAGTCATTTTATCTTTTACTAAATCTTATAAGTTAACATAGCTATTTCATTACTGTATAATTTTATTATTTTATTATATTAATGTCAGGCAACTTCCAGCCATAATATTATTCTAATTATAATTAAACTTATACCAATTGTATGTGAAAATATATAAGTAAAAAAAAAATAGATTTATATAATATAAAAAAAAAACAAAAACTCGATAAAGTTTAACAAAAGTAATACATGGATTTGTGCTTTTCTCATAAATCGTATGTTGGTATGTTTACCTGGAGAATTTCCTAGAGGATGAGCCATTTTAACAATGTCTTTGTGTTTCCAGCCATACCTACTTTTATATTTCGTGACACACTTTAAAAGATCCATTGGTTCTTTGGAGAGATACCAATTGTTAATAGCTTTCCTCAGACCATGACCCCATCCTTGCGTAACATAATTCAATTCTTTCTCTCTACACATTTTAGAAACAAATTTAATAAACAGAATAAAATTCGGGGTAGATGCACAGATATCTTTTACACTTTCATATGCTGCATGACGTAATTTCTCGCTTTTATTTTGTCTACAGCAAACAGCGAGGGCAAACACTAAAGCCTCTGGATGTGTAACCAAATTGCTCTCAAATGCCTACAAACAGTCTCATTTTAGAAATAAGCATGATAATTATGATAAACTATGATAATTATGATAAATTATGATAAATATAATACTTATAAATGTATTAAGCAATTTGTATCAGTATTTACCTTTGTGATCAGTTCAATGGGTACCAATTGCTTCTCCTCATTTTCAGCAAGTTCTTCTATGGCTAGAACATTCCTGACTATAAAGTAATGATGGGTAAACCAATATCCAGGTTGGTAATTGGGGTATTCTTTTCCAATATACAGATATCGTAATAAACGTAATTCAGGGTCATTGATACTGCCTTCTGTTGCCATCCTAATAACAATTTGCATAAAAACAACAATTAAATTATAGAGAATTAAGATTTTTCAAGTGTAACTATTAATTATAAATGTCATTGATGAAAAACAATTATCAATAGTTACTTAGTTTTAGTTTAAAAAATTGCTTAGGTTTCAATTTTTAAACATAAATAGTACTTTTTTTTCTTATTTTCTCAATAAATAAAAGCTTATATATTATATATATTATATATTCATTTATTAAGTTTTTAATTTGTTTCTAAAAAAGTAACAGCTGTTCTATCTCACTTATTTATAATATTTATTGGAATTTTTATGAAATTATGTCATAAAAAATGTAAAATATTAGAAACTACATCACACAAAATATAGAGTAAATGTGAAGTATAATATATAAATTTAATACGTATATAAATTTTAAACTGTTGCAAGCTAGGATCATACAAATGTGAATCTTGTAATAGACAGAATACACACAGAAGAAGATATATAAAAAAGACTGTTCAAATTGAACAAGAGCTTCAAAAATTATACAGAAAAGTATGTCATTCAACAATATCGTCAAGGCACATGGAGCAACAAGGTACTCCTTGCTTTAGAAAACATTCGAGCATTTTGAGACTCGGATCACAACAATCGATCGTTTTTACACATTATGTTTGATAGTAGGTGTTTTACTCTATTTTGAATTCCTCCCCCCCCCCCCCTAAAGAATACGAAGGGCAGTAGATCCGCATTATTTATATGACCTATTAACTGGATCGCGCATATTACAGTCGCGTCTGACACAACACACACACACACGCGCGCGCACACACATACAAAACAAAACACCCATAATCACGCAACCAGGCATCGTGCAGCATGCACGCGCATGAGCACGGATTCCTTCGCGAGGATCGCACACATCACCTGGTTACCGGATAAGGTAATGCGGAAATGCGGGAAGTGATGTGATCTCACGTACGCACGCACGCACGCAAGCACACACGCAGCTGCGAGTCCGTCGCAGAAGCGACGCAAAGTTAGCGCGGAGTCGAACGTGTTCACGCGAGGGACGCGAACGCGCCTCACTCCTCGTCCGTTCCCATCCAGCGGTTTACCTTACGTCAATGTGGCTCAACGTGCGGAACAATCATGCACAAGAGGAACGGAGACTGACTGCGGTGACGAGTCGCGCAACGACGTGCGGTGCGGGAGCGCATTGACGCATGGAGCGACGCGGAGCAGCGACGGCCCGCATTACGCTTGTCATGTTAAACGCGACAACGCTAGATGGCGCCACGCCGACGTTTCGGGACCCTTCGGCTGCCGCCTCATACTAGCGACACTGAAATTCAGTTTAACAATAAAATGGGACAAACTGCAAGGGAATTTTACAGTCAAGACTTTAACGGAATTAAAGAACTATATTTGTTACACAAAAACGTTCTACACAAAAAACCCTTCGGCTGATTTCTCGACCCACGAGTTTCGCTTCTACGGTTGTTCCGTGCTTTCGTTGTAAAAAAAAAATCTGCGGATGATTTTTATGGACTGGGAGTAAAGAGTTACGACTAAAATAATGTTTCAAAGATTGCGGAGTAGAATGCTATGATTCAAAGGAATAATGAGGTTTAAAAGAATATTATGAACACAACCGAAGAAGATTAAGATTAACAAATCAAGCAAAATGAATTGATCGTGAGTCGTTTTAATAATGAGTTCCCAACGACGCTCATTATTAAAACAATTTCCGGCTGAATCTTTCATTTCTACGAAGATTAGTTCTATATTTTAGCTTACCTCAATATTATATAATTATACTTGACTATATCTTCATCATGTTTTTTTGTTTCCATATATCAGTAGTTCATGTTTCTTCAAATAAATTTTTTGCGCCACTCAATGTATGGTAACCGACAAATTTCATGTAACTTTGCATGTTCTGGCAAGTCGGGTTTGTTCACATTATCTCTTGTCTGATAAATATCTCTGGCTGATTTATTTATTCAACTGCGCCTTTATTTATTGGTGTTTAGATGCGAATTATAGTTTAGATAATTCATTTATTTATTTATTTATATTTATTTCAGTTACTACATGTATCTTCTTGTTCTATTTTACCTCTGAGAATCCTCAGTAAAATATGATGGATAGTTTTGTTCTATTTTATCTATTTTACCTTTTAATGTGATCAGCAGTGCTATATATATATATTATATTTTGAAGTGTACATTAGTCCTCTTAGCCTTACTTAGCCAACAACGTAATTTAGTTTAATTTTAGTTATAAGTCTGTGAATTTCACTTTAATAGATAGAGTACGAAGCTTATATTTATACGCGATCTCTCGTATTATATAAGATTATTTGTGACTAAATATGTCAAATAGGCTTGTTGTTAATCATTATCTCCTTTTTTCTCAATAAAAAAACGGCTGATATAGATAACTCAAGAACGAATTTTTTTTCTCTCTTTCTCTATCTCTCTTTTTCCCTCTTACCGATCGACTTTTCCCCTTCTTTCTTCGACTCATCTTTCCTCCTTCTCTCTCTTCCCACTTTTCCTCGATCTATCTATCTTTTTCTCTTTCCTTTCAACCACGGTATGAAGAAAGCATTTTCTTTGCAATAATAAAATAAAAGACAATAATAATACAATTATATGTCACATCGCGGTGCGTACTGCGATTCTCGTATTCGCAACGAATGACAATGTCGTAAATTAACAATTAACGAGAACTTCTGACCGGTTTAGTCACTTGAGAATGTAAAATTGGTCCCGCTTCGTGAATATATCAATCCTTGTCGGTCGTATATGTCGTGTGGCATTCGCAGGTAGGTTGACGAGGCTGCTGCGAAAGTTCCTCGGGACTCTGTTCGTCATGCTTTTGAACGCGCGATGCACGAAAATGCGAGCGAAACAATTTCTTCCTCTCGGCCACACGCTACCCCTTTATCGTTATGACTAAGATCAATTGCGAAGATCGAGAAAAGTTTAATGAAAATAAATAGACGATTCTGCATGACGGCCGATCGATCAGAATTATCTCGCCGCTATATTTAAATTGGCATTATATTTGTTCTCTTATCTTGTAACCTGCGACCAAAAGAAAGCCGATGCGTTATCTCTAATCAAGTACTAATCGGGCTCTAGCAGGGGCTTCGGGATTTAATCGAGCATTTATCGTTTATAGTGTTTATACTAAGGCAATTATCATCGTGCACGTGCGATTTAGGATGTATTTTTGTAAAACAAATCTCACGCACCGATAACATAATCAAATCGCAGGATGACGTAAATTTTTGCTAAGTTGCTTTCCACAGGAATTAAAATTGTTATGTAGGAAATCAATTTCTACCAGCGCAACCTCACGAAAATTTACGTCATTCTGTGATTCCCGTTGTATATATGCTGATCAATAATATTCGAACGTCCAATGAAATTATCATCAATATTATGCATATATTTTTAATTGATTGTATATAAAATATACAATTATCTATATAAAACTTTTAATTAAAATATTTATGTGAAATATGTATATAACATATATTTTAATTGTTTCTATAATATATCTATAACATACTTTATTTTACAAATATATGTATAACTCCATTATATTTGCACAAAATTATGTTATTTATATATAACTTTATACAATTTACATAATTTTGTGCAAATATATTAAACTATTGTATATCTTATAATATACAGGGTGAGAAAAAAGTATGGAAACCTTTAAATATCTCGGAAACTATGCATTTTAGAAAGAAACATTTCAAACAAAAGTTGTAAGGTTGAAAAAAGGTCTATTTACTGATCTTATCATTTTGACTTTGCATGGCGTCGCCAAGGTCAGACCAAAGTCATCTTGAATTTTTTAAATAGGACACCCGATATATTATTGCATATTCTTGTAGCTTATCTCGAGAGCTTTCCAAAACACTATAATAAAGTATTTTTTCATGAAAAAAATATATGTTGATAAACACCACAAGTATGTACTTTGCAACATTTTTTTAAAATCAACCATGCGTTTTCTTTACACCAATTGCTTGATTTCATTATTCTGTGCAAAAAATATCAAGATAAGATTATCGAAAACTGAATGTTTCTCAAGATATTTTGTATTTTATGTCAAAATACTGTATCTTTCAAGCCTCCTAACTCAAAAAGTACACTTTATGAAAAAATACTTTATTATAGTGTTTTAGAAAGCTCTCGAAATATGCTGCAAGAATATGCAATAATATATCGGGTGTCCTATTAAAAAAATTCAAGATGACCTTGGTCTGACCTTGGCGACGCCATGCAAAGTCAAAATGATAAGATCAGTAAATAGACCTTTTTCAACCTTACAACTTTTGTCTAAAACATTTCTTTCTAAAATGCGTAGTTTCCGAGATATTTAAGAGTTTCCATACTTTTTCTTCACCCTGTATATCTTTTATACAGGGTGAGCCAACAAAAAAGTTCTTCGTTTTTTTATAACCGATTGATTTGATTCCTTGCATTAGCTACCTTTTCAAAAACTTTAATGGTAATAAGAGACTAAGGATCAACATCGTTTTAGAAATCTTTTAATTCCCTTTTTACAACTGCACTTTTTCACTTGGGCAAGTGTTTCTCGAAAAATTGTACTCGAAAGCCATAAAAACTAAAAATTTTACAACTTATGGAAAAATTTATTACAATAAATGTACAAAATATCTTTCAACCAGCTTCCATACAATAATAAAATCTTTGTTCAAAGTTGTTGTGAACATTTTGAAGCATTTCTGGAGTAATGATACTTATCCATCCATTATCTTTTGAAGAAGATCCGAGTGGTTCATGAGATTATTTGACTTTTTCTATTAAATTGTTTTCTTTCGGAATAAATATTAAAGTTTATATCACATGCCGTGCAAGATATACATACTATACATACTATACTGTATAAGTCAATAGTGTATACATGAGATGTTTCAAAATGTTTGCAACAATTTTACACAGAACTTTATTATTATATAAAGGACAATATCTTGATGTGGACAATATCAGCATACTTTGCATCAGTCGATTAAAAACACGAAAAAGTTTCGTTGGTTCGTCCTGTATAATCAAGTATATGTATATGTGTAAAATAACAATTAATATTGGAGACACTGATCTCCATCAAATATACATCACATCATAGTGTTATGCAACGTAAAGGCCAAAGGGGAACTAGAAATTCGTAGGGCATGTATCTACCCAGTAAACACTAACAGTAAACACTAATATTATATTAATATTATATCAATATTATATCAATATTATTTTATATATGATTTTCTATTTAATAATGTAACTGCTACGCACAACTTGAATTATATCACACTCACATTGTTGAATGGGAAATTATAATATTAATGTTACTCTTGGGTGTATTTATTACATACGTAGGTATATATGTATATTTAAAACAATACGAGATATTTCCTATGAGGCAATAATCTCTACAAACTTTTAAATTGCACAATACGTTCCACGCGCGAACTTCTACGCGTATTTTTTCTCATTATTTTCGTTTCTGCCGATCGCACGGGCGAATTCGATAATCGAGTATCGGCGCGAGAGCGCAGATACACGTAAAAAGAATCTATAAAAATACGATCGTGTAGTGATATATACGCGGCGAACCACTTTATCGTTGAAAAAAATCTCGCGTGACGCATACGTATGACTGTGTGCGTGTCGCGCGAGGTGTTTTTACGAGCGCATATATTTGTGGACAGCGTTTCTCCGCTCCTTCGCGCGGCGATTCTCCATGCTCCTTCGTCTCATTTTCCGATTGCATTTTTTATCACCTTGTCCATTGACCTACTCCTTTCCGCAATATCGCGGTCTCTCGAAGCCGTGCAAACAATTTATCACTCCGACGACGAAACGTCGGACAACATTACGAATTAAATGAACGATTTTGTAACGTAACAGTTTTTATACACGATCTTTCTTTCCCTCTCTTCTCTCTCTTTCTCTCTCTCGACGATTCTCTATCGTTCTCTCATTATGACGGAATCGAGCATCATTCAATTTTAATCCCGTCACATTTTAAGTTCTCGAACAGTCGCAGCCATCATTTATCTTTTTATCTACATACGCGTTTTTCACCTCTCGAAGTGAAAACCAAAAAAGTCGAAGTAAAAATAGAAGTTTCTACTTTGATTAATTCGTATTCCACTACGCATAATCGTTCATCGGCTCCGATTATAATTTAAATCAGAGAGATTCATCGACAGAATTCCCCTGCCGACTCTTCACCTTCCCGTAGAATTTTCCCAGGAAGAATCGGGAAGAACTTTTGTGGCGAGGAGGGAAATCGAATCTCCGACGAGAGCCTCGCGAGAATCTCGGCGGAGCCGTGGCGTTTTCGCGAATAAAGTGTACATCGTGCGAGCAGAACGCGCACTCGCAATTATTCAACGCAAGTCGTCGCAACGTGCGCGCGTGTGCATTGGAAGCCGAGCCGGTCGCCTTTGCATCTGCACGCGCGCGCGCGCGCGCGTACACCTAAAAAGGCTAAACTAGCCGGTCTTGCATTATTCGCGCTTCCGCACACAGCTGAAAGTCGCTTGTAATTGTTACCACCGAGGGGAGAGAGAGCTCCCTCGTTCCCAACTGTGGGGGGGCCCGGAGAGAAGGCGATACAGAACGGGGGAGGGGGGGCAGGGAAAGGGGGACCTCGGTACGAGCGAGCGTCTCTCGCTCGCGTGACCATGCGTGAAGTCAGCCCCCAATGGCCAAACCTAAGTTTCACTCTGCTCGTTACGCGTATTTATAACTTCGCCGGTTTACAAACGACAGCCCGCGCGCGCGCGCGCGCGCGCGGATGCTATCGATTTTTTTGGATCTCCAGTGAAACACGATTACATTATATGCCGCGATTATGTATGTGCACACACGTAACGCGCGTCCGAGCGCGTGACGCATACATACGTATGTAAAGATACGATATGTGTATGCGCTCGCCGAGTTATGTAACAACGTTGCGTTCGCGTCGCGCGTTTCTATTAATGTCGCTAATCGGCCGAGTATTAATCACGCTGTTCGTTTAATATATACCGCACACGGCCGTCCGTGACGCCAAGTCGTCTGTCCCTTTCGCGCGCACTACGGACGGCACACCAGGGTGCCACTGTTAGTCGACCCTTTTGGGATTTTGAGGACAATGTGGGGGAGCCATAAGATCAGACCCAAAGGTTATGGTTTTTACACTTTAAACAGGCACGGACTTGCATCGACACGCACGGATTGGAGCCGCTTCTCCGAAACTCGACACAAAGGGAGACGCGTCTTTCTCCGGAGTGTTTTGCTTATTAAATTAAATTGCAATTTTTAAACACGTTGGAAAACAATCGAAAGCGGATGTACAACGATAATAGTGACATTTCCGCGTTTTGAGAATATTTTAATTTACCCGGTAACATACTGAAGCTAGCCTCGATAAACATCTCCTTCGCGTCTTTGAATCTCTCGAACATGTGCGATTTCAGCATTTATTAAATACTCTGTGTTTCTGACGATAAGAGAATATCAACAGACTCTCGTTATCTCTACACGTAAACGATCGTAAGAAGGTTTTGTATAGCGCGCTGGTATACAACGAGGCAAAGATTATATTTCACTTTTAGATGCTTGCGTCGGCGTCTTTTTATTTCCCGTAATTTCTTGGATAATTCGCCGGATTAAGTGCGCTCCGTATGTAGGCGCTCGCTCGCCCCGAGGCCGCTCCCGTGTAATTGTTATACACCGCGTAACACTGATCGCGCGTAGGAAAAAGAAAAACCGACGAGAAGTTGAGGCTTCACGGTGCATTTTAATGATTATTACCTCTAGTCCGTCGGTTTTTGCCGTCCGAACCGGTTTTTAATAAAATTCAACTCTTCGATTATGTCGTCGGACGTACGATGCAATCGGGGAGCGCATCGTCCGGCGAGGTTCGACAGAGAAGGAACGAGTGGACGAGCGAGAGAAAGAGAGACGGAAAGAGAGAAAGAACGAGAGCGAGCGAGATGGAGAGAGGGGGTGGGAGAGGGGGAGAGGGAAGGACGGAGGGAGGAGTGGGAAATCGAGGCACTTAGCGGAGAGAGAGAGTCGCGGCAGAAACGAGCGAGACAGCACGAACGTCATGTTATTCGCGATCACGTACTCGCCTCCACGTAAGCGAAACAAAGAGATCGATCGGCCGAGTTGCGGGGAGCGACGACCATAGCTAAGGGGTTCCTCTCTCTCTCTCTCTCTTTTCTGATTTACCGTGATTCGCTTCTCTCGCGGTCTCGCGACTCGGTCTCGCGCGATCCGCGAAATTAATGTGTTTTGATTGACGCGTGAATGAGCTAATGCGAAGAATGATCGTGTCGCGAGGGCCCGGGTGTCGTTATCGAGAGCTTGTTTGCACGAGAGCACCGCAGATAAAAGCGGCACACTTCCGATAGAAATGTTATTCTCCAGGATCCACAGGCATGCTGTTATTCCCATCGGTCCGGCGTTTTGCGAATCGTCGGATTTATGCGTTCGTCGTCCCCGACGCGGGCATACGTGCACGCACGGAATCGGCAATCCGCTGTAAATCTTGATCGTTGCCGCGAGAGTCGGGACGTCTGTCTTAAACGAGATCGCCCGGAGGATTGCCTTTATCTATCTGTTATCGCGGTTTAACCGATGCCGCTTTTAAGTGGCCTATATTTATAAACGTGCGATAAGAGAAGCGATGTTGATTTTTTAAGATTTAAACACGATACGCGATTGCGCTCCGCTGATCGGCGATACGAATTGGTGGATCTGTAAATATTTTGTTCGATCCGACGGATTTTTAGATTTACGGCTCGCTGGCAGCATAGAAATCTGAAACTTATAGATCGCCGGGACCTGTCAGGCAGGTTCTTCGGATCTCTGTCACGAATTCTTAGCGATCTCGGTATTGTTGTTGGGTCCCCGTAGTATTTCGTGCCCGCGAAGCCCCTTGAAGTCACAGGTGTTCCTCCGCGTGTTCTATGCATTTCCTACTCGACATTCGACGTTGTTTTCTCTTCATATTCGTCAATCTAAAATTCACTCGCGGGAATTGATAGGAATATCGTAAGAGCGAAACAAACAGGAAGACCGTCTTCAATGCTCTATACCGGGTGTTTCTAAGAGAATCACCCGCAATTTGTTTTGAAATCGCGAGATGTGTAAGAGAGATAATTCTCCCTTCGTGCGCTTCTCTGTCGCCCTTAATCTCTTTACATACCACTCTTCTCGTGCGATTTCCATAATCGCAGCGTTTTTCGTCGAACACAACTTCGGCGAGAATGAAGCTTTTACTCCGGATGTCGGTCGGATCTATTGTCCGAACGTGACCGTCTTTGTGTTAAAACTAACGGCGTTCGTAAACGGCGTGCGCTAATCTTGTAACACGCGTTACATAAATCCTGCTCTCGCGTGCGACCCAACGTGTCCTCCGGATTAGAGACCGATAAAGAAAAAGACACTTATCACGTACAACCTATTTGTCAGTTGCGAAAAATTAATTCTCGTCGACGAGAGCAAACAACATGTTCTTCGTTTCATAACGAACGGCGTGACTTACGGATGGAAAAATAGAGTGGTATCGGAAAAAATTGCATAAACGACAATGTCAAATAGGATATTACTCGTCTAAAAAAAAAAAAAAGAAACAGAAATAATGATTAATCGCATATCGAGCGGCATAAAAAGTGCGTTTAAAAAAAGATACGATTTCCTTACGAGCGATGATAAAATAAATATTATCGTCGTTGGATGAATCAACGTCTGAAATGTTTTTTGTGACGACCGGTGGAAGCTCTTAGATCAAGAGTCGCCGTGAGCAAGCGCTTCCTTAACACAATTGAAAAGCTTACGCAATGTGCACGATTTTTACAATCGGCTTCTTTCGTTTTCTTTCTGGTTCTGATTATACGGTGTCTCTAAACATTTGAATTTCCTACATCGAAATTCTCGTCAAGGGAAGACTTTTTAATCGTAATTCCTGCCGTGACAACTTTTTACCATAACCTTCGCTACAGCCAGGGTCAGCTGATCCTGCGTTACGGCAAAACACAACACCTCATTCTGAATTTCTAAAACAGGTTTCTCTCCCCCTCCGGGGATGTAGCCAGAAGGAGGTTGTTTTCTTTTTACACCGGGGATCTCTCGATTTTTGCCCAAATCGCCTACGCTTAAAAAGCCGCTACCGGCGAAAGGACGGGCCCTCATAGTAATTTCACCTGCGGTTTAATACGCGCATCTCGCGTCGCGTTAAAAACCACGATAAAAGGTTGCGCGACGTAATGCACGTAGTCGGCGAGAGATGAGATGGCGAGGGGAAGAGAGAAAGAGAGAGAGAAAGAAGAAAACAAAACGAGCATCGTGGGTGAAAAAAAAACTCGATGTACCGTCGGCAACAGCGGATAGGTCCCCTCCATAGGATCGGCTCTCGCACGCTCTTGCCTGTCGGGGTGCCGAGCGCGGCCGAAGGCCGGCGCGAGCGCTGCCGGAAACGACCGAAGTTTGGACGCACTGCCGAAACGTCACGTAGGCGGTGTTGCTAGGCGGTCGACTGGTGGCGGCGCGCGGTAGAGGGGGCGGAGGGCCGCCGCGGAGTGGGATCTCCTATATAAGTCGCGTCAGCGGCCGGCGGCCGATCAGTCGAAAGAGTGAGTTTGATACGGTTGCGATTCGTGCGAGTTGCGTGTACCTTCGGTGAAAGCTTCTGGTGGGTCCGATTCGATTGCCGATACGATCGTCTCTCAATCTACTATTACTTCTCCCGTGATCGCTTTCGTCGCCTGTTTCAACAGTCTTGTCCGTCGTTCACCGTCGACATCTCCTTTTCGAGAAAAATCGCGCTGCTGTCCGGCGAAGCCGACGAGAGAGACGTATCCATTGTGCGTCCACCGCTGGACGTTCTCGCGAAATCATGGAGGTCCTGCCGTGTCCCGTCAATGTGGACTTCAGCAACACCCGAGGTAAGTGCTCGACACACCGGTCTCCCTTTAATCCTCACGATCGTCAATTGTCCACCTCCGTTCCTCCTCTCTCGAGCCGAGCCGTTGTTCTCAGCTGACAACGCCGGCTGGGATCAGCTGATTTTTGCTTTCACGACACGTCTCGTCGACCGCATCACTCCAAAAATCCGCTCTGAGCTCGTGATATAGACGGAGGACCGATTTTGGGACGCACCGGCGATTTACCGGCGAAAGCTCGAATTATGATTGCGTCAGCGGTCTTCCGATCGTACGAGGGAGTGGGGGGAGATGCCCTTCGCTGCCGTTTTTCCATGATCTTCGATTGTTCCCGTCGCGTTTACCCGCTCACAAACTGCCTTCGGTATGTTTGTAAATGGAAATTTTCCTAAAATTTAATGCTGCCGATCCTTCCGGTAAATAAATACGGCCGTGAAAAGGATACTGGACGTTAATTGCTTCAGATCGCGATAGAATACAAACAAGGTTTTATCACCTAGCGATGCGAAAAGTAATATAACTGTACTTTTTTTAACAGACTTTAAATAAGATCGCACTTTTTCTAGATTTTTTTCTAGAATTTTCTATCTCCGACATGTTTGCGTGATAAATAAATTCAGTGATATTTTTAGAAATGTTAGAGCACGAAGGGTTAATTATTCGAGTAGCGCGATCGCAATTTTTGTTAAACGCGACACAAGACGTACAAAAAGATCGAGGTCAAGCGAGTTCGTACATTACCGACGAGCTCACCTCATCTTCGCCGGCCGCTAGAAACAATGGTTGAAGCGACTTGGGATAGTCGGCCGAGTGATCGACAAGGAAAGAGAAAGAAACGTTACAGTTGAAATATTCTTTCGATGATCACGCGTCGACCGAGAAATTGAAATGCCCAGCGAGCATTCGACATCTTCCTTCCTGCCGACTGTTCTTTGTTACGTTAGTCTTAAACAATAAAATGATGATCTCATCGCTCGATTAATCGAGATTGTAGCTGCAATCGAATTAACGCGAACGTAAAACTGGAGGAATATCTGAAATCTAATCGTGAAAACGAGCATTAAAGTTTATTTATTTAAATTATATCGGAGCTCGAATTACATTTCGAGTAGAATGGTAGATAACGTGAATCATCGCCGGAGCAAAATATGTTTTTCGTTTCGCTGCGGCATTCGATTACATCCATAATCCGACGATATCGGTCGATTTGATGTTAATGTCTGAGATTATGCCAATTTACATTTTTATATCTCTCGGAGGGTATTAGCATTTCGAATTTTTTATGAATATTTTCAGCTGACATTTCTCGGCGGAATTTGGAAAAATTACGAGATATTACTTATCCCAAAGAGCAAATTATTTATTTTCTAATTTTAATAATTATTCGATTTAGACTAACGAGGCAATTAGTTAATTTTATGTGGGTCTTGAAATTGGAGAGATGATTGCTGAGAGCTCTCTAGAAGCTCTCCTATGAAAATAGAAGAAAAAGTGATCCGCCACTTTCTTTTCAATTGACCGCTTTAACATTAGTTTACTCGACACGCTGAGTGCGCGCGCGCTTAATTCCGTTTAATTAATTGTTACAGCTGGTAGCGAGACGGACGAATTGGACGGTGCCTGTCAGGCGCTGGCAAAGAGGCTGGAGGTCGAGCTTAGGAGGGCTAAACACGCTCAGCTGGCTTGCGGCGAGGTCCTCCTGCCTGCCGATTTGCTACCCAAGATAGCCAAAGATGTACTTACGATGGCAGAGAACGAGCCCTGTGGTCTTCGGTAGGTAGAATTTTCCATGTTGCGGCGATTTCTTCGATTTCTCCGAATCTGAACAATTCAGCGCAATTCGAGAATCCAGATAAATATTATTTCGCGCAACAAGTGTCCATCTGGAAAAACATCGCGAAACTTTTCTCCGACTTTGTTTTTTCATGAATAATAAAATTAAAGGTGATGTCGGCAATTGTATGAAATGTTTGGAGTAATCTTCCCAAAGTGAAAATTTGATCGAATTCTGTTTCCAATTTTTCCAACAATTTTATTCGTTTAGTTGTTAATTGATATTAAAAAAGGTAAAAAAATAAATAAAGTGGAAAAAAGTAAAAATATATTAAATTTGAAAACAGATTTATTTCATCGCTATTTCTCTAAATTAATTAATGTTTTTTAAAATTAAATTTTAATAAACGCACTATTTAATTCAATTATATTTAAATTTTCAATATGTTTGAAAAATTGATTACTTGTTTCAGAGGCTGCACTTTGTTCATTAGCTTCGAGACGGACAGTATGTGCCGCAAACTGTCGAGAATACAGTGCGATCCCAGTACTGTTTCTACATTCGAGCTTTATCTCACGCTGAAGCAGGATCATACGTCCTGGCATATGTTGCTGCCTCAGTTCTTAAAGTGAGTACACTTGATAAAAGTAAAATCTTGCGATTAGAATCTGATTTAAATTATCAGATCAGATTTAAATTATTTCAAATTAATCTTGTTAATGGAATTTAATTTTGAAAAATATCTCGCTTATTCCTTTGTCCGATTGTCGTCGAATCGAGATATCCTGTTGTCATACTTTATAATTAGTTGTTATTTACGTTCTTTACTTCGATAAGACGAAGTGGTATAATTAGTTGTTATTTACGTTCTTTATTTCGATAAGACGAAGTGGTATCGCAATATCTCATTCACTCAGATTGTACAATTAAATCGAATAATTTTGATCTGTCTTGCTTTTCCGTTTCTACAAATATCACGTTGCATTGTACGTGATATTGTATGTGACTAGCGAAACTTAAAACTCAATTCGTTTTTTTTTTTTCCAGAAATCTCACTCGTGGTGGAACCATCATGATCAGTAGGGACTTCACTCTGCAAAAGAAGAAACTCTACAGGTCTTTCCAGCAATCTCATTGAGGGACCTCGGAATCATGCACTGGGGTTTTGCACGTTTAACATCCGTTTTACTTAGACGGGTGTGGCCATTTTTGTCAGTCTGCCGCGCTGTGAGCGTCAGCCAAATTTGTACAATATTGGAAGATCAAGAAGGAAAAAATATCTAAGACGGCGGAAGCAACGATGCGGACCTGAGGTTAGATTTCGTCGTTGCAACAATGTTGTAAAATTCGCGTATATTATTGTTGCGATCGCGTAAGATGTTGCGTTTAACCCTTTAACTCGAAGATATATTTGGATTTTCTATATGAATGACATTTCACTTGCGAGAGACCATAGAAACTTTTTGAATGATGATATTGTTCGCACGTGAGTGCGGGAATGAGATTGTTCTGTGTGTTTAGAATTTATTGGATATGTAAAGAATTGGAGTAGTTCGTAGAAATGTTGCTTTACAGTATAAAATAGTTGCAGTTTGAACGCAACAGATACACCAGAAGTTAGATTTTGTGTCCGATACATGGAAAAAATGAAGAATTTAGATGTCTGCGGATCTAATAGTTTAACAAAACCACGATCTGAGGAATTGAGAATCCAGACATTTTAATCTGCAGAAACGAGGATTTAAAGAATTAGCTGAATTCTAATTGTAATTCAGAAATTAAACGATTAGATTCGAAGGACATTGGAATTAAAGAAATTTGAAAGACTAGTTTATAAGATATGTATAATTTGAAGATCGTTGGAGTTGAGGACCGTAGAATTTAAGGTTTCCAAAATCTAGAGATCTAGATTTGGAGTTAGATTGTATTGAGTATTGGTAAGGATAAATCTAACACTTTCTCACTGCTGAACGGCGAGTCGGTTAAAGGGTTAATGACAACAATATCGCTCTTTGTTTTGTCTGCTATCACTATGCAATATTGTATTCAAGGAGAGAGGCCTATTACGCGTTCGATAATTGTGATAGCGCAAGACAAGTTCTAGTAGTAACAGATCTTATATCGCGAGGAAGCTCTCGTGTCTTCGTTCTTGAAGAGGATATGTGATTATAAGACTTGTAACAAATTTCACGTGATACGTAGCGAGTATGATTAGTTTTTAGAGAACGCGTTTTACTGATTAATCGTAGTCAGGTAGCTATTAGTCGCGTCAGATGTTTAGTGACCATCTTTCGAAGCTCGTGTGTCTCTCATACGAACGAGCACACTGTCCATTTTTCATTGTGAAATGCGAAATGATCATGTTGGAATAATGTGGCAGCATATTTCCCAAATAGGAATCCTTTTGAAAATCTTGCAGGATAGCCCTAGAGGAGTAAGTACTGATGAGACTTGTCATTTTGTGATTAATCGAGTTAATATTAAAAATAATTCGAATGTATAATTATATAATCGAATTACCTTACATTGAGAATCGTAAAAATCTAAATAATCCATATTTTCCAATTAATCTTCTGTTTTCATTACATACATTTTCCGTTTCCGAAGAAACAATGATCTTTTTTTCTTAAAAAATTGCAACAAAAGTAATTTCAATAGAGTGTCCTCACAGTGCACATTTTTCTAGGACATCCTGTATATCATCTCTGCTGGTAGATGGTACAGATGTTCAACCCATACCGTCATTCCATCGATCGATCTTTCTCCCTCGTCATTTTCTTCTTTCATAACAGTCGCTATGTGTGAAAAATCTCATTAAATTATAATAACATCTTCTCTCGATGTCGCGATGATGATAATCGTTTCCGCGTATATTTAATAGATATATTAATGTTTATGCGAGATCATTACTGATTCATTTTGACAGTTATTTAAGTTATCGAATTGTCGGAAGCAGCGTGCTTCCGTTTTCAGTTTGCATCGTTAGTACGTGGCGTTTTGTTTCAACTGAACTTCAATATTTCGTGATTTTGATCTTGTGAGTGTGAATATTTCGAGTGCGAATAATCTCGATATTGTGAAAAGTTCATAACTCGTCATAGATTTTTTGTTTACAGTTCGTGAGATCAAGAGGATCTCTTGAAGAGATAGAGTGGTACAATTTCTAACAATTTCAGGATATATCTTAGGTTATTCTTAAGTTAAGAGACAAGAAACAACCTTTATCGTCCAACAGATATGAAAAGTAATAAATGTAAAATCGTATGCAGACTAATGACATAAATGTATATTCACTAGACTAGATGTCTTTCATCATCAGTATACTCTGAGAGACGATCCATCTTGAAATTGTATCGCATTAACTCTATGTAATTTCAAATAGATTTTCACAGAGGAACAATGACGGGATGAGCGTCCGTTGTTTAACACATTAAAAGAGATGAAGGATTAGAGAGAGGATTAACATTCTGCTATTAAAATTGTTACTCACGATCTTCGCTTCAATTTGTCATGTTATTATTCTTATTATTATTTATTATTATTATTATTATTATTATTATTCATTGACTACCGTACGTACTATTACTTACGTTGTGGTTAGTAACTGTTCGCGTTTTCTTGTGTCTATATATATATTTTTTTTACTTCTTTACCTCCTTTTTTCTGTTCTTTTTTTTTACTTTGCTTCAGTCGCTTTTCGTCGTAGCGCGATTAAAGACCTTAGTAGCGGTATTGTGATATTAAGAATTACGAAGTGATTAAGAGAACGAAGCAAGTGTGTGATTATCGTTAGGATTTAGATTAAAGACGCTCGCGTAAAGTTTTCTTCGCGAGGTCGAGAGAAACGTGTTGCGTAGGGATACGAGCCCTTACGTTTTACCTTCGGGTGTGTGCGCGCGCAAGAGAGAGAAAGAGAGAATACATTGAAATCGAAATCCTCTTCGTAGTTTACTTCCAAAGGGTGGCGACGCTTTAACCGGTGAATCGAATATTTATGTCAGAAAGTGAGGTTTCCTTTTACGAACTTGATTACAACTGGATGCGTTCTGCGACGAGACTCGATAGAATTAGATTGAACTCGTTTTTTTGTGATAAAATGGAACTATCTCTTTCAAAGTCAGCGATGCAAAAAACCGATACTGTTGCAATGAAATTCACTGTTTAAGAAAGAAATTGTATGGAAAGATTTATTTGTATATATTTTATTTTATACGTTAAAATAAATTATAATTTTTATTGAAAAGGAATCTAATCTTTTTCATATGCTCCGATACAATGTTTTAAAACTTGTTTCTTATCATTTCATAAACACTTGTGCAATTACGTAATCCCATACACACATATATATATATACACATATACATGCATACATACATACATATATGTATATGTATATAATAGATTCTCTAATATATTTATACATATATTAGAATCTGTAAAACAAAAGATGTCTATAAATTTTCAAGAGTCAAGAATATGATCAAGGATCTTTTGTAGTTTTTACTATTTCAAAGATCCTGCAAAATCTTAATCTCGTAACGTGTAAAATAAAATTGCATTATTTTTAAAAATGTCCATTTAATACTACAATATTTATTTGAAAAGTACATATTTTTCTAGATGATTATTGGCAAAAATTGGAAAAAAAATATATAATTGATACTTTAATAGAACGAATTTAATTTGTCTCGTTGTAAAAAAGTTAACCTTGAAAAATTCATAAGAAAATTCATATAATTTTTTTCGCAGAAAACAAAGTATCGATATTTAGAAATAAATAATGAATTTACAGCGAGGAGTTCAAAACTTGTTTCATGATAATCTAAATGACGGAATTGAACCGGTTAAAGCTTTAAGGAGGAAGAGACACAATCCCGCGTCCGAAACACTTTCCCACCATCCTCCTGAGTCGTATATATATATATCTACGTCCCCTTACCTATACAAAAAAAGAAAAGTAAACTAAAGGATCCATGTAAGAATGAGAAACAGCTACGTGTAGAGTTAACCGCGCGTTGTAAATTGGGCTATCGCATTTACACGAAGGTGTAAGACTGATTTGCTAATGTAACAAAACAAAAGAGAGAGAGCTGGCTCGTCTCAAGCCAGCTGGCACTTCACAGTATAACCATAAATCACTGCCCGAGAAAGTACTATCTAAATAAAAAAAGATTATAGAACTCGCAAGATAGTATCTGTCTTTAAATTGATAAATTCGTTATTAAAGAGAAAGGGAGCGACGCGTATAAATTATAAATCTTAAAATGCGGAAATCTGTCTTTTCTCGGGGAATGACATTTGGTTCATATTATATCAACATTACTGTAATCAGCAGTTTTTTAATAATAAATGCCACAGAAAACGACGTCGCAAGTCAAAATTGTCGCATTATGCGGCGATAGAAAGCAATACTCGCGGCCTCGTTTAATTGTTATCAGTTAGTTACGAATGTATGTGAGTTGTGAGTGGGTATGTATTTAACAAATGAAAGATTAATCCTACAGTATATAAAACGCTTCTTTTTTTTACATGGAAATGTGAATGTGTCCGCGTATATTATATTAATTAAATACGTATGATGTAATTTATATTATATCGCAAATACCGTGATATATTTTATAACAAATTCGAAGTTGCTATGTGAAATAAAGGAGTCAAGTGTAACAGCTGAAAATAATGAAAAAAAAACTCTGTAGTCATTTTATTTATATTCAATTTTATAATTAAATATGCGTATGTATGTGTAACTCCCATGTTTCCCCACAAAATCTTGAAAATTTATTGAATCGTTTGTTTATACTGTCGAGAATTAAACGTGAAATCATTTATATGTGTGCTTTACTAAAATATTATACATCGTGATAAACACAATAATGTGACGAACGGCAACGTCGTTAATCACGTTTTTACAGTGTGTGAGAATTTTATTGAAGGCGTTGCAAAAGTTTATCTCATTCTTTGTATAGAGTAAGAGAAGGAGAAAACAGTACAAGTTTTTTTCTGGAAAAAGATCTAAATAATATACGTAATATACTATATAATATATTACGGAATATATATATATATTATATATACATACATACATACATTCATACATACATATGTATGTATGTGTGTGTGTGTATATATGTATGTGTATACATATAATCATATATAAGATTATATATAATAAGATAGATTAATATCTAACGACGTTCTCTCGAGGCGTATCCCCGGTGATGATTCTGCGGAACACATCCGTAAAAGAAGATTGGATGAAGTCCAAATGATAACAAAAATTCAATTACCGATAAGTTACGGCGACGAGCATCTCGCGTGACAAGAGCGATAAAAAAAAGCGCGTCTCGTTGATTGCCTCCATTATTTATTGTTTGTAGCGATTGTTTCTCGACAAAGCGAACGTTAACAGGATCGATCTACGAAACGACGTGTGTTACGCGCCGCGGATGTTGCAAATTGCGTTGCACACCGCGGGACGTGCTCACGTTTGCGCACTCTTATTTACAAGGTAAATTGTTTTTTTACGGGCCGTCAAGGAAAAATTTCTTAATCTCATACGAGCGAGAGTTTTTCCATCCTGTGACAATGAAGTGACGTGAAATGTGTGAAGAATTGCTCATGAATATTCTCGAAATATTTATACATATGTTTGCAAATGTGCGTAGCGCCGTGATGATGATCGAATAAAGTTTAATCCTAAATGGTAAAAAACAATTTAAACATATATGAAAGTTTGAAAAGAGAAAGGGAAATTTCTAGACTCTCGTTCCAAATTCGTCCGTTTGAGTTCCAAAGATTGCAAGATTTCTCAAAAACTCGTTCGTGCAAAGTTGATAATCTTTCTCAACTTTCTTCATGTTTTAGACATGAAGGAAGGCATGTTCTCTTTTTTATACCGTTCAGGATTAAATGTTAAGTTACTGCGGAGAGATGAGGATTGATTAAGTACGCTCTTCAGTCATCAATTTCGGTGAAAATAAGAACGAGTTTCTCGCGAAAGGCAGAGAGGGAGAGGAAGAAAGGGAGAGAGAACAGATTATATTTTGTAATGTCGCACAGCAAAGATTTGCGCGACGCTCGCTGTGTTTTGGATATTTTTGTACCTTACGCGATATGAAAGTCGGATTATACAGTTTTCACGATAGTTTGCGCGATTAATACCGCGGTTTTCTCGATACGTTAGTGATCCTTTGTGAGCGCATTTTCCCGTATTAAGGAACGCTATGTGATGTTACTTCTAATTTGTAATGTCTGTACGACAGTTTATGCTGCGTTTGAGAAACGCAAATAACAGAGAGATATATCAGAGAGGGCTGTTGTCGATTTTTCTTGCTCCCCATTGCTCCTCGTTATCATCCTGGACCTTCTGTCAGAGAGTTCCGCGAAACCTTCACTCACATTTCCTCTGAAGTAAGATAATAAGAGAGAATAAAACGAATGAAGATAAATAATATTTTGCAATTATGAAAATACTAAAACATATCATGAATATATCGTATGATAAATGTAATAATCATTGTTAAATATGTAACACATTTTGCAAAAGTAATATATTTCTTCTGATTTTTATTTTAGAATAAAGATAAATCAATGAAATTACGATGCAATCAATTTTTTGTAAAATGAAGTTTTATGCCCGAGATAAATTATCTTAATAAAGTTAAGAGAATTATCAGTTAAATTTAAAGAGCAACTGAATGCAAAAACTTGAATTAATTAGATTGATTATTTTATTTTATACTAGAAATCTGGTTTCTGACTGTATTTTTTTGAAGGAGTTTCATAAAAGATTAAATTTTAACATATTTAAAGTTTTAACATATTTTTATTATACACATTAGCATTTTTTTGTTAAACTGTTACGAATGACTCGAGGAATAATTTTACGCGGTTCATCCTAATGAATAATCGTGTCGGGAAAGTATTTATTATATCGAAATATAATACCGGGATTGTACGTGAGACACACACAAATAACGGCGTGAATACGTCGACGTGGCGTACAAAGGAAACTGTTATTGTTCGCGAAAAATGTTTTCAGCATCGATATTTGCACGGCTTTCAGATGAAACGCTCCTGAAACTCAATATCAAAACGAGATAAACTGACGATAAATGTATGTTATAATTACAATTAACGATCCAGGATAATTATAAATTTACCCACGCCCACGCTGTAAATGTGATGCAAAAATTAATAATTGAATATATTTAAGCTACTTGCGAAGCTACATGAGATGCGAGGAGTGTGGTCAGGATTAAAGCTCGAAACGCTACAGTGTGTGGGGGTCGTATTGTTTCAACTAGTTCCCGCAATTATCGCGGCGTACAGGATTGGATAGGAGAAACCGGTTTCTCGCGCGCGCACGAGCCTGCGGTCGCCCGGCGCACAACTCGCTTGTTCATGTTTCCATCTCGAAAACTCATATTATCGGCACTATTTATTCGAGCTCTTCTGTGAAAAATTCTACGCTGCATAAAGCGTAATCGCGTAAACCGGATCGGAGTATTGCGCAAGCGTCGCCGATCCTCGAGCATTAATCCAACATTTCGCGATCGCGTTGCGCAATTCGCGTTTGTTTTCCTTCCTTATTTCGTTCGCAAGTACACAGCTGTGTCCTTTTATCATATTATATGTATAGCTCGGTGCCCTCGCATCACCATCGCGAAACAACGAGCCTCTTGTGAGCAGCCTCGAGTTTTCTTCTCCACGAAAGTCGATAAAAATTTCAATCGCTAGTTTAACAGTGAACATTATTTAAACGCTTTCTTTACCGTGTGAAAAAATTGATTATCCGTGGGTTAAATTGGATATTATCAACAGAATTTAAATCGAATGAATAAAGTACACTATTGTTTTTGCTTGCGTCTCCTCACTTTTGATAATGCAAACACTTCTATATCGATCGATTTTACAACTCGAAAAGTATTCGTACTTCGAGAATGACGTCTTTCTGAGTTTTGATAGAGCGGCGATTTTGGGACACCCTATAGAGACGTTGCGCAAAATTTCAAGCCTAAACGCATCATTATCCAACATATCCGTCGATTTCACGGTTCAATCTTTGTTGTGTATTTTACGATCTAGCGAGTGACTTTGTTAATATCTCCGGATATTCAATAAGCTAAAACGGGAACGGGACATCTGTGTCTAATTTGGTGGCGAATGAGTTCTGGCTCACATCCGCGTCCGGACGCGTTCGCCGTGTCTCTCTTCCTGAGATCTGGGATATCAATAACGCGTAGGTAACTCGAGTCGTGCGCGATAACGGGTTGGCAACTGGGTGACTTGCGCGCTCAGCTGATGGCTGGTATATCCACCGACGTTTGGTGTGGACGCACATGCGAACACGCACGTACGCACGCACGCACGCATGTATGCCCGCACGCACGCATGAACCGCCTACTGTTTCCTCGCTGATCAGAGAATCAGAGTTGCCGCAGACAGTTTGTCGCTGCGAGTGAAATATCAAGTTAGAGAGAAAATGGGGCAAAGTATTAAATATTATTATTAAAAAGCGACGTTATCCTTTGCAGCTGGATATTTTCGTGTGCTTTTACGCAGACCTCGAAATCGAGATGCTGTACGCAACTCTTTATCTTTTTTTTTTTTTAACCACAGTTGCGGTTGGGGAGGTGGAGAACTGTCGGAGAAACGTCACGAAAACTGTGCGAGAAACCTGTCAGATGTCACGTTCTGTAGAATTTTTCATCATTCGCCGAATGAGAGGGTTTTTCGTCAGTGCAGGCGTAATTACGTTCAGAAAAAAAAAATAGAAATAACCTACACACAAGAATGAATATCTGTATGTTCCCTATTAACTCCTAAATCTTTTGAGTTATGTCTGAATCAAATTTTGCAATTTTAGTTACTTTCTACAATCGTGGAATATAAGCTGTTATAAAATCTTAAGTTTCCACCTCCCCCTCTTGATTCCATTCTTGATACCCCTTTGACACTTTGTGATATAAGAAACCGAGTAATTTAAGCTAAGTAATAAACTATCCTAAGGTGCAAAACTATTTTCTCTTATGACATCACCATTCTACTTAGTCTATCTTTGAACGCTCTCGTATGTTTTTCTTCAAACATCACACCAGAACTTCTTTTTATAAGTCGGATAGCACCAGCTCGAAATCAGCTGAGTCTGATTTAATTGTCGACTTGTTGTATTTAATTTGTCGTTTGCGTTTATGTCTATGAAAAACTGCACTAGTAACTTTTCTCTTTATATTTTTCCAAACGCGTTTTACGTTTAACGCTACAGGTTCATAGAAATGTTACATGTTTAGTTTTATTTATTATATTACACGTATTTATTTATACCATATTGATATTACTTATTACTTTCATATCGCTACTTCGAGGCCGACAGAGCCAATGTAATTTGTCGCTTGACCTCGATGGAAAGCAAGTGGTACGACATAGTCACTATTTACTTTTTTTTATCTCATTTAAACCACAGAATGACATTGAACGTTCTAGTTTTGAGCTATTGACATGTCGAGATAATAATCACTGATGTGTCACTCAATTTTTTATTTCTGGTAAGAAATTAAGATAATGGATTAAGATAAATCGATTAAGAGAATGGAAGAAAAAATTGGGTTTAAATTTTAATCTTCACAATATGTTTTAAATTTTGATCTGTCACAAAATTTTATTAAAATTATTATCTTCTCCTCTCTCTTTCTCATGCATGACATTGGTTATGAGCTCGTTTTATCCAAGCGGTCGATTTGCAGTTATTTCGACTAGATGCGTTCATGCGCGCACATATACAAACATAGGTACACGCTGTATGCGAGTGTTTATCGGTTACATGAAAGTTCGTTTACCCCGATGTGATAATTGTCATCCCTTATCTCGCGGTTTCCTGCCCTCACTTTCGTTCGCGAAATGCTGCGCTGATCGAGGCTCTAATCCGCCGTCTCTGTTTTTCGTTTGTAAGATTAGACGAATCATGTTTCCTCGTATGCGATAAAAACCACATCAAGATAAAAATGTTCGCAGTTTAAAAAACGAGCTAAAAGTGTCTATTTTTGTGGTTACAAATGAATAATAATATATAAGGCATTACGTTAAACTCTTGAACTTCAATTTCAATCAATGATGTATACTTTCACGCGTTACGCTTTGTGTATTATCTATTCATGCTTCCTTGTTCAGACATGAAGGGACTTGTTCGGGACAATAATAAATCCATCTCCCTCTCCTCTCATTCTCTTTCCCTCTATTTACCCGGATTTCCCTATTATGCACAACGTTATGATCCAACCGTCCAAACTTGGAACGCATCTTCAGCCGTTGAACCCTTTTCGGAGTTCATGTTTGCGTAATAAATGGGCAATCTGCCCGTACTCCGCTCTATTTTCACTTTGGCAAGGGTGTGCTGTACACAAAAATTTGTATACCGTGTTGGCGGTTGAGAGGGGACCAACCGGTTTTGACGAATTATTCTTGGCCGAGAGATAAAGATCGTTCGCGTACGATCGATCAGCGTCAACGTATTATATGCACGTACGGGTCGTTCGGCTTCGGGGATTTACGAAATATCATAACAACGACGAGAACGTGTTGCCATGACAGTAAATCTGCTCGTCGTAAGCTGGGGTGCAGCAGAGAGATTGCATCAGCATTAGCAGGTCAATAGTAGGGAAACATCATTGCTCTTTTCAAGGCTTATTTCACAAGGCTATTAATTCATTTAATTAAAAAATCGCTACTTATACTAAATTAAGGAGTTGCTAAATGTTCAGAAAAGAGGTTTAAAAAAATATAGTCGCACAAAAGATTTTAAAAGACTCGTTTGTCAAGATGCCTAAGAATTTATCTCCGTTTTATTTTTATATAATTAGACAGTATATCTTGACTAAGTACGTCGTTTAGTGGATTTGCCAAACAATTTGGCTTCCTAAAATTTGTCTTTCTTTCCTAAAAGAATCAGATGTTTTTTTAATTACCTACTTCTGGAGCGGATGAAAACGAAGCGAGAAGCATTTGAGTTCTAAGCCACTGATGAGAGGAGGGGACGGATTTAATATGATTTTCGGGAGCTACCTGCGTTACACGTAAGGGAGGGACGGAGAACAAAGAAGCGTTTCTTATATAGGAGTACATTCGACGTGGGTGCGGATCGCGGGGAGCGGGAGAGGAGGGGGAGAAAACAGGAAAGATCGCCTGGACGAAGATAGTGTGGCACAAAGACGTCTCTTTTGCTACCCTGCTGAGCGTGCGATATCGTCATCTCTCTCCCTCGCCCGTTCGGTCGACTCGCTATTTTCGCCCACGTTAAGAGTGTTGCGGTGCGGAAAGGGGACGAAGAGGAGGAGGGAGGTATGAAGGAGAGAAAGAGAGGAGGGTCTTATGGAAGATGGAGCTACGAGCAGGACCGGATTTAGGATGATGCGAGCGAACCTGTGAAATCGACAAATCCTTCTGCGTGATGTGTGTTTACAATCACAAAGAAATATGTTTTGCGCTCTAAAGATATGTATAAAAATATATTGTATTTTATATCGGGAGGAGTATGTAGGTGTCTCGAGAAACTTTTATTTTTAAAACAATGGGAAATATATTCTTATGGAATTGGCGTGAAGCAAGTATTCTCTCTCTTTCTTCCTCTTTTGGAAAGTGGTGTCCTCTGTTACCGAATACACAATATTTTGTTTGCTTCGCGATAAAGAGCTTATTGATATCGATATTTTTAGAAAATTTATCTTGGGAAAAATTAACTTGCTGTTTATAATTTTAATAATGATTGCGGTAGTAGAAACGGTTAAATAATCGTCGAAACTACCTGCACAAGTTATACCATTTACACTACAATTATACCGCATAAATTACGCGCATGTTGCTATCTTTTATCATATTTTATCGCTATTGAAAGAGCGATTGCAGTGAAGCTGATATTCGTTTATTTCTAATAGAAGACGCTCACATTTTAATTGCCCTGAGGCTTTAGCATCCGCAAATCCGACTCTGGCGAAGAGAGAGCTAGAAAAAGAAGAGAGAGAAAAGGGGACATAGGAGAAAAAAGGAGAAAACGAAAAACCGGGCAAGGGAGGCGAGAGACGGCAACAGAGAAGGGAAGGAGTAAAAGAGAAAAGGGAGAAGTTGGGAGGAGTCGTAGAGCAGTAAAGGAACGAAAGGGGCTCAAGGGTGCGGGAGGGGGAGGAGGGAGGGGGGAGAGGAAGAAGAGAAACGGAGCTGGCGAAGCGGGGAAAAGGGAGGAGAAAGGCAAAGTGGAGGCGCGCAGCAAAAGAGAGAAGTTGAAGTGAAGAGGGAGAAAGACGAAAAAAAAGCAACGGCGGAGGGGAAGGTAGAAGCGGTAGCAGAGGAGAGAGAAAGAAAACACCATGAAGAATCGAAACGGTAGTCGTTCGGACGATCCTGCTAAACAGGTAGATCGATATTGACACTTCGACCCGTATTCTGGCCCGTTCTACATAGCGTGAAACACGCCTTTTTGTTTACACATTTCGGCAAATGTGATGCAAACTTCTGTTTGGGTTGGCCAAACAAGAAATTTCGACCTCGAATCTCTTTGCCAACTCTAAGACGGTAGGAGAAAACAAGATGCCATGTAATTTTTAACTTTTAAGAGAGCGTTTGCAAAATAACGAGCGAAGCTGAGATTGCACCTAAGATTGAACTTAAGACGCGTGCAGCCTCGTTCAGACAGCTTCGTTAGTTTCTTCAAGTCTCGTAAATCGGCAACATCTAAATTTGTTTTACGTAATGTCTAGAAGCACACGAGATTGCAGTTATTAAGCGGAATATACATGCACACGCTGTAATTTGTATCTACGGGAAAATGTTACGTAATTATACTAATCGAGAACTTGTATCTTGTGTGCTACAAACTTCACGTCGTGAATTGATAGCGGTGTAACTGCTCGTAAAATTGATGGTAAAAGTGAAACGTTACGAGGAATAAAATCACAGATTAAGAAAAGAGACAGCTTAACAGCCCCGAAAGCAATATTCGGAGCAATATTCGGTAAATTTGAGCATTCAACTGATAACGGGCAAATCTCGGAAAATCAGAGAAGATTATTACGAGAATCAGTAGAAATGCTCATATATAGTGGGAATATTAAAATATAATATCGGCGGTTTTAACAGAGAGCCGGCAGTAATCAGGAGCAGAATCAAGAGTTGCATTGTCGTCGGGAATAAAGCCAAGATTAAAATATAGCGACTTTTTATAATTTAAAATCCGAAGAGAGCAATTTTGAGTTAAATCTGTATATTGAATTTGTATATTACAATACTTATTATAATTTTATTCATCATTTTCATCAATTCATCATTATTATAATTTAATCCATCGTATCATTTATACATTGCGTAAAAAAAAGAAAAAATATTTTATATATTTCGACTACTGTCTCCATATTTAGTGTTTATTAGTTGATATTAAAGCAATACAAAAAAAGAGAGAATTGTTTTTATGTAATTAAAAAAGTTTTAGTAAAGATATTTAGAAAATTTATATGCTATAACCTTCTTTAAGTTTAATTACATATTGTATAATGTGTTATATACTCTGTATCTAATAATACTCACCAGTTTTTGTGTAATTAAAGCTAGAGGAATGATATGTTACGTTATCATTCGAGATTATTTGATATCGATAAAAACAACTATTAGTCAATGGATTACTAATGTAAAATGTAAGATTAGTATAGAATACACACACACACACACACAACACGCGCGTGTGCGCGTACACGCACACACACATGCGCACGTGTGTAAGATACACAATAAAATAAAACGTATGAAAACATTGAAACTTTGAAATTTATCTTTTTAGTACTAGTTAGAGAAAAAAGAACGGAAGCGAAAAGTGAGAGACCTCGTAATATATCACGGAAATAACAAATCTTTTATTTTAATATACTTTTATTAATACTTCATTTTATTTCTTTTTTGTTATTCGACATTTTGTTCTGTAGAAGAAAAAGCCTTTGTCCAAACAACGCAAAATCCTTTTGATATGATTAGGGTGCCAAAATGGTCCCACCTTGATCGTAGTTTGAGCGCAAGGATCGAAGGGTAGAGAGACAAGGGTAGGAAGCGAGCGGTAGAAATGGTGGGGAGCGATACACAGGAACGGAGTCGACGATGTGAGATCAACGAGGACGCCGTTATGGGATCGCGTAGCGTGAAACAAGGACGGTCGCTGCTCGTTCGTGGAATATTCCGCTGAACTCTGGAGCGGGACTGTGCGGGATCGGTAGAAAGAGGGTGAGGAAGGAGGAGAAGGGGAGAGAGAGAGAGAGAGTCCCACACGGAACTAAACTTAGAGAGAACATGAATCCGCGTTTTGTGGAAGCGCTTTCTCTTCACGTGAGACGCATCGTCAAATAAAAAAAAGGGACGCCTGTGAGTGCCATGAATGTGGAAAATAAAAAAAAAAACTGTCGCAAACCTTGATCTCGTAATCATCGATTGGGTTGTTGTCGATGAATTAATGTTAATTATGTATGTTAATTACAGAGCGAGCGTTATATTTCCATTGAGTCTCGATATAAATATACATGAAAATGATCTCTATGTTTGTCTGTTATGACAACGATACACCGTTATGAAAACATCACGATATCTAGAAAAGATTTCGAACAGCGAATTGATCGAAGTTACATCAATTACAATCTCATGGTTGACTATTGGTTAATCTTGATATCATTTTGTGTTGACATTGGTAATTCAGTGACATAATTTCGCGTATCTTTTTTTCTTAGTTGTGAAAGATGAAATATATAATATGCGCAATTTCTATACCTTAAAGACAGTTTGAAGCTAAGCGGTATTGACGGCCGTTAATCTTTTTTTCTCTGTTTATATTAAGCCGAGATATGGATCTATCTGGATTTAGAAAGCTACCACAGTGTTGCCAGAAGCAATACGATCGTACTACTTTTGTGCTACGTTGCTAATCGAAAGGTGCTCATATTTCAAAAATTTGATGTAGATTTGAAAGATCTACGGATTTTATTCCTAAATAATTTCTAAATAATTTTAAAATAAATTTTGACTTATAGAAGCTGATAATTGTTAATTTTGTTCTCTATTTATTGTTTTCTATTTGACTACATAACTTCCATACATAACTTGTTTCCTTATTGCCTCCTTTTATTATGTGAAATTATCAAACTCGTAAAATTGTATTATTTAATATTTTCAATCTAAACAAGAGACAAAAAGAATGATTTCTCGATCTTTAATTATTTTTCTATATGTAAATTACGCATTTACGCGGCCATGTTTCTCTCGTTACCACAATTCGAAGTTGTAGCGTTGCATACTTCACTCATTAGAGATCAATAAAATCGCGATTTCGAGTATCGCGGGTGCCAAATATCGTTATATCAAAGCTAGAATTAAGGGCATTTAATAAACTGCCTAATTCATGGCATCCATATATTTTTATATTTCGTGGTCGCGCGAGTCGGGACGCGCGCATGCGCAATCATGAGTTTGCGCTGCGCCGCAGTGCGCGTTCATTCAGAGTCACGGACCGTGCTTTTCGCGTTTCGCTTATCAAGAAGAGCCGTGTAGGAGCACGCGTCATCGGATATGGATTGGATAGTTCCGGATGACTATTGTGACGTTGATTAATCAACGAACTACGATGGTAATCAGTCATAATTTATCATTTACGATATCGAGATCTAATACGGCTGGACGCTGTATAGGGCGCATGCGCGTCCGCCATGTTTAAGCGCATATCGAACGCAGTGACGTTCTTTCGAAATCGCAGCTCAGTTGCTGTGTAACTTCCGTGTGTTACTTGCATTCGCATGAATTCGCGTACAAGTTGCGTGTCGCGAATGCTCGACAAAAGTATCGGGCGACTACTGCGATGTGCCAATTAATGCGACAAAATCAGATGTTTCTCTTACGAAATTGAGAAATTGACTACGTGCAGAGAGCGCGTTGAGCAGAGCGCGCGCTCGCACGCGCAGTCGCGTCCGCCATGTCTCTCGCGCCGTGTTTGTTTGGGGAATTGCAATTCGCCTATCTCGTATATGTATCTCGTCCAGTTAAAGCAAAACGTGCAGGCAAACAGGAATGTCGCTGAACAAAGTGTCGAGCAATTATTGGGATGTGTCCTAATAACAATCGCCGCACGATTGTTATTAGCCGATAAATATCGGATTCGTGTACGAGCAAGTGTGCCGCAGCGGTTGAAGCCACGTTCGATCTGAAGTTGGCGCGGAATGGACAGCTGCGGTACACTTCGGTGAGTAAATTTATTATCTGTATTTGTATGAGTAATCGCTTATCTATCGGCAACGGACATCATTGCTAAAGTATAAGTTGTGATTTAATTGATTTAATGATTGTGATTTAATTCCGGCGATGCTTCCGGAACAGGACATCCGTCCAACATGCTTTTTATCACGCAACTCTGATCGATCCTCGATACTCATTTTCATCATTTCTTGCCTTGTTAGTCGGTGTATAATTGGTTTCGTGTTAATTATACGTATAAAAGTCACGAATGAATAAATAAATTTCTTCGCTGCTTTGAATTTACCTTTCCAGCAATCTGGTATCTCGGTTTGAAAAGTAAAAGTCGGTTCATACATACACAGATGCAGAACATCATTTGGAACTATAGCCCAGCAAACTAATCAATTAATAGTAACATTACATCAATATTACATTTTCCCTTAACAATACACGTGTTATGCAATATAATACATGTTAACCCTTTGCACTCCGAATTATATTTCAATTTTGTTACCAGCAGTTCCCAACGCTTTCAAGTATTTCATTTGAAATTTACTTCATCTAAAAAATAGGGCAATTTAAATAAATAAAGGAAGAAACAAATTCAATTAAATGTCAGTTTTATTTATTTTTTTTTAAATGTCGAGTGAGACTCGACAAAGGAGCTCCTGAGATAAAAACTGATGTCGAGTCACACTCGACATAGGAGTGCAAAGGGTTAATACATGCACACAACAGCATGTTGAATAGGAAATTATATTGTTAGTTGGAGTTTGCTGAGAAGCTTTTCTTAAACGCGTAATTACTCTAATTACGGATCTCCGTACTCAGTACGGATCTTCGTTCGCTCTTTTCATGCAACGTACTTTTCGCGCAGGTCGCTTCGCGACGTCTCGACGACGATTTTCGATTCACGATCAATTTTGCGAGTCGTCCGTATACCGTCGGGACGCCTCGACGTGATCGAAGATGTTTAGCGACTAGCGGTGATGCCTCCGGAACAGGACATCCGTCTAACATTCCTCGATTGTCGTATTCCAGATGCGCCCACTGTGAATACGATCGATCATAAGACATAGAGTAAATGCACCTCCGATATTTTTCACGAATTTACCCGAAAGGCGCGCATCCAAGCCTCATACGCGCAATTGACGACGAAATCGTAAACTGCCCTCCGTAAATAACCTTCGCAAATCGCGTCCGCGGCCGATCGGACGATCTCCTCACGGATAAAACCGACGACATGGCTGGCGTGTTGGTTTTCCAGTATTTCCTGCCATTTCGCCATTGGAATTCGAGAGGGTGGAGGCGAGAACTCTTCGGCGATTTCAGAGACGCGCGACACGTGTGACGATTCGTTACGCCGCGTATTTCTTTGCATTTTTTTCAGAGAACTATTTTGATCTTAATAAAATTCTGAAGAATGAATATATGTATGTATGTACATACATATATTTTTAATAAACATACATTTTTAATAAACAAATAACATCTTAATGTAAATAGGGAGTTTTCATTTATTACTAAACAAGTTTACGCAAAAAAATGTATATAGTGTCCTCTTCGTTTATGCTATTTTGTTTGTCGCATTGAGGATTATAAATAAAAACTGTTCCTATAAGAATATCGAATAGAATTAATTTTGATTATGTATTATAAAATAGTCATTATAGACCGCAAAATATTGTATAATATTTGTCATATTAAAGAAATTATTATGATGATTATAATATGATCGCAAAAAGTGGGTTAAAAAATTGCTGTAAACAAAAAGTCAAAGACGATATTGCTCGTAACATTCAATATATATATTTATTGTCTCAAGATATTGTATGTATTGAAATTTACAAGGCTATCAATAAAAAGGTAAATTGCGTTAAAAATAAATCGCGTCTAAATATGAAACGTTAATTTCTTTTCGTTGATAATAAATTACCTTTTAAATTTCTACTTTAAGGCCTATAGCTGCAGATTCTCTTTTTCGAAATTGTGAACCTTACGAAAACGTGATTAAAAGCATTTTGCTCTCTCTTCTTTATAAGATGCGCGTAAAAGTGAAACTGCAATTTATATAAATGCAATTGAATAATTTTCAGCTTACGAAAAACGCTCAATTAAATTATCAGTCGCTCAATTAAATTATCAGTTATTAACCCTTTAACTGTTGATTTACTTTATTCTACTTTAAATTCATGAATTCATTATTTACAATTACATTTAAATAAAATTTAGATTTGTATGATTTATATTCAATTAAAAATAACTCGATTACTCTTCACATAATTAAATAATGAATTACAGTAAATTTTAAATATTGTTTATATTTGAATCATGTCTAAACTTTACGGAGAATCAAACCGTCTCTTTTTTAATATTTTTATTTTTGCTTTTTGAGCACTTGTGCTTTAATAAGATTAACTATGCTTTAATAATACTATTATTTTACTAATGAAATTTAGAAACAATCAATCAATCAATTTATGATCAAGTTAATAATAATTTAATTATAAATATGCGGTTAAAAGATTAAATGATTTTATTTACTTGCAAAAATTCGACTGAATTAATTGGCAGAATTATTATTATGGAACTGCAGTGGACGACATATATAATACAAGTGCATTGTCTTCTTATTTATACTATAGCATGATCTTTCGATAATTCATGTAACTTTTCTCACTAATAATATAAGCAGATCTGTAATAATACGCTGGGCAATCTAGACGAAGAACGTGCCCAAGAACGCTAAAAATACTAGTGATCATATACTGAAAATGAACGAAAAAATAAATGTACTATAAAAGTATTCGTATACCATCATTTTATTTTGTAGTATTGACTGTCCATCACATTAACAAAGAAAGGTGAAATAAATCTCGTAAGTACTTTTATTGCTTGTATCTTTAGTGCTTAAGTAATAATTTTTAGTTTTTAAATAAACTATTCTAAAGCAAATTGTTTTGTTAAATTCATAATTTTCGAATTTTCAAATTAATGGAATAATATAAAATCTACCAAAAAAATATCATCTTAATTATAAAAATATTTTTACCATACTATTAATAAAGTAATAAACGTTACAAATATATCGATCACAATTTTATAAGTGATGCATTACACGTGATGCATAACACGTTATTAATATCTATATTTAAACATTTTGTGTAATATTTATTTTAATATATTTTAATATATATTTTAATATATTTTTTAGGTGTTGAGTTTATCTATTATTGACTGAATGAGATTATTGATAGAATGAGATTCAGAGAAACAAAAATGCATGAATATTATTTTATTGTATAACGCTTTATGATCTATTTATGTTTACATTCTTAAATGTTAATTAAAACATACAGAGGAAAAATACGATATACGAATACTTTTTGTACTTACACATACCCTCGTTAATAATTACAATCGAATGTTTTGTCATCTAAAGGAATAAATTCATAATACAATTTATAATTGTATGTAAACTGCATATAAGATAATTGAGAATATTTCTGCTTTTTCAATATTTGTTTTGGAGAGCTAAAGAACGTTTCGTATAGGTGTACTTTATAAATAAGTTTTACTGAAACATCTCTCTTTATTTTTATTTTTTAAATAGATTTGCAATTTAAAAGAACATTTTAGTTGGCAAAGTATACCGCCTAATGTGGAGTTATGTAGATCCTTCTACCAGTTCGTTTCGGTATCTTTCCTTATATTCAAAGCGCTAATTCTCTCACATGTGATTAATTTTAATTGGACGAACGAGATGCTTAGACGACGGAGAAATTATGTTATTTGCCGTTATCTCTATGAAGAGATTCGCGCCACAAAAATTATTTTCCTCCGTTTTTCGTTTCTCACTTGATTATCACATCCTCAAATCGAGGTTTGAGAATCTTTCGATTCTTAAATCCTCGACTGTTTCTAATTGCTTGGATTTGCAAATACTCGAATTCCAAACTCTTTAATTTCTCTAATTTCCAGTTTGTCGCAGCCTTAAGCAGATTTTTTTCTAAATCTGCAATAATAGATTTGTGATTAAAATTTTTAAAATTTCTTATTCTTTTTTATTTGACCGATGTTAAATTTTTAGAGTTATTATATCTGCAAATTATGAAATTATTAGATTTTTATCATGTAACTAATTAAATAATAATTAAAATATTTTTGAAATATATTTTTCAATTTCTTGGGTAAAATTTCCATATTTAAAAATTCTTAATTTTCAAAACTTCTTGACAGAATTCTTAAATTCTTACAATTTTAAGTTTTATACATATATCATTATAATCCTTTCTTTTTTAATCTCTTTATATTTTGAAATCTTTAATTCTTTCAATTTTCTGTGAAAGCCAGAACTTGCTTTTCTGATGTTTTCGTTGATAAATTCTTAAGTATTTGAAACCTTGAGTCTCAAGACCTAACTCTTAGATGTCAATTTGGATACATGAATGTTTTGGTCTTTAGATTTTCATTTCAGATTTTTTGATCGATTCTTGATTCAATTCTTTATATTTTAAAGTTATTTATTTAGTCCTAAGACAATTCTTCGATCTTCTACATCTTAGGAGCTATAAATTATTGGATTGCTGGAAGTTTGAATCCACAGATTTCCGAATGTTTACATCCTTCGGACTCTTGAATTTCTGAACTTTACAATTCTAGGCTTGTATCTTCTTGGAACTTTCGAGTTCTCGGATCTTGGAGCTCACATCCTTGAATCTCCAAGATTTTCTCCTTGCCTCTAATTGTCGATACGACTCTTTCCTCGCAGTACGCGTGGTGGATCTTTGCTTGTTTTAATTGGAAGACCAACATCCATTGTGAAGGTCCTTAAGCACTAACGCCGATTATAACACCACCGCTTCCGGGAAGGCCAGTTTCTCCCATCAAAGCCAAATCAATTTCTTTTGCGGCCAATCTACCTTCTGCGATCGCCCATACTACAAGAGACTGTCCACGTCTGCAATCTATTACACAAAATATATATGATAACAAATATATAATAAATAAATATATAAATATTAAGAAGATATCATATAATATTTGTACTTTATAATTCATACTAAATCAATTTCAACAATTAATGAGGATTACAATATTATCAGTTTTAATTTAATTACAATAATTTTTGTAATGAAAATTTTATATGAAGTATAAGATAGAAAATTATATTACAAATTAAACATTTAAAATTATATATTATAATTTTAATAAAAACAAACGAAGTGATAAAATTTAAAAAACATTGTAATTAATATTAAATTTATTAATAGGTGTAAAATTTGAACAATTTTTTCTTGAAAAATTGAAGGTATAAATTAGGTAAAAGGGACAGAGAGAGTTTCTTGTATGACGTATTTAACGCAATAATAACAATATACTAACCGCCTGCTGCAAATATTTTGGGTACACTAGTATAATATTTCCCAGCTGGAGTCTTATAATTTCCTCTTTCGTCCAATTCGGTATTTACTTCCGTCGCGATATACTTCTCAGGTCCGAGGAAGCCCATGGCAAGCAGTACCAGGTTGCTTTTGTACACTTTCTCCGAATTTGGTACCTCCTCCATCTTCCATCGACCATTCTCATCCTTTCGCCAATCCACGGTCACCGTCTTGATGCCACTCACGTGGCCATTTCCGTCGTCCAAAAATTCCTTGCTCAACGTGCTATATCTACGTGGATCTCGACCGAATTTCAGAGATACCTCCTCGTGACCGTAATCAACCTTAAACACTCGTGGAAATTGAGGCCATGGGTTATCTTTGCCCCTCTGGGCAGGTGGTTCGGGCAGGATTTCGAAGGTTGTGATCGTCTTCGCGCCTTGACGTAGCGAAGTTGCTATACAATCGCATCCGGTATCACCGCCTCCTATGATGATAACATCTTTGCCCTGGGCAAGTAGTCGCATATCTAGGGGTTCTGTGTTACCCATTTGTTTCTTCTGCCAGTGCTCTAGGAAGCTCACAGCAAAGTGAATTCCCTCCAGCTGTCGACCTGGAATCGGCAGATCTCGCGGCCATGTCGCGCCTGTACATAATAATATCGCATCGTATTGTTCTTGAAGTTCCTGCAATAATATACATGTGCGTGAATGTGGGAAAATTATTATACATAAATGAAGAGTATATATTTTGAGAATAAAGCATCATTCAAGAAAATGAAGAAAGATTGTAAAAAAGATTGTCATCTCAAACACGCTCACTTACCTGCATTGTAATATCCTTGCCTACATCGATCTTCGTTTTAAAGATGATTCCTTCCGCGGCAAGCAGAGAGACTCTTCTTTGTACGACCTGTTTAGACAGCTTCATCGTCGGTATACCATACTGCAACAATCCACCGATTCTGTCATTTCTTTCGAATACAGTCACTGTGTGACCCGCTTTGTTCAGTTGATGAGCAGCGGCCAATCCTGCGGGACCGGATCCAACTACAGCCACTAATCGTCCGGTTCTCCTAGTCGGTGGATGAGCCGTGATCCAACCTTGTTCAAATGCGTGATCGATTATGGCGCACTCGATATTCTTGATTGTCACCGGTGGTTCAGAGATTCCTAGGACGCATGCACCCTCACAAGGTGCGGGACAGACCCTTCCGGTAAACTCTAGATTTAATTTAAAAAAAAAATTAGATACAATTATCTACATAGTTAATTTGACTAAAAAAATGAAAAGATAAGATTGAAAAAGGTGATTGACAGAAAAAGGAAATAGAAAAAAAGTATATCAGTATATTGCTTCCTATTAAATAATAATAAATGCAATAGAAATCATATTATTATATTTGAAAAATACAATTTTTATTGTGCAAAAAACGGAATCAGGTTTGTCAGTGGCTGGATAAAAAAGAAATGGAATTTATCAGGTGAGAAAATTATTTGTATTTAATGAAAAAGTTTTCGTAAATCGACTCACCAGGGAAATTATTAGTTTGCAACAATTGATTCAAGGCCTCTTTCCAGTTTTGGTGGAATACAAGATCATTCCACTTAGGAATGATATTGCCTAACGGACAACCGTGGCTGCTCTGACAAAACGGAATGCCGCACTCCATACATCTTGCCGCTTGCACTCGCAAAGTTTTCCTGACACCCTGGAAGTTATATATCTCGTTCCAATCCTCTACACGCTTTTCGACCGGTCTGTATACAGCCGTCTGTCTCGAGTATTTCATGAAGCCCCTGATCTTGTCCAACTTTCGCTGTGCCATCTCCGCATCTTCTATCGAATCCTCTATATCTTTGACCTTGCCGTTCGTTATTTGCGCGTTACCGTTAATCACGTTGGGTGTTTGTTGCTTTGCCTCCTCCAGTTTGAGAGCTCGCTGGTACTCGTAAGGGAAGACCTTGACGAATCTCGTGGTCGGTTCCGGCCATGTGGCGAGTAAATCTTGTGCGATCAACGAGTCGGTCTTTTCGATGAATTCCTCCAGTAATTGTTTCACATAGGCAATTTCTTCTGGCTTGTTGAGTGGCAGTAACTCCACCATTTCGGGATTGCACTTGCTCTTGAAGGAGCCGTCGACATCCAGGACATATGCGATTCCACCGGACATTCCGGCCGCGAAATTCCTGCCGGTAAGACCCAGAATCAAGGCACAACCGCCAGTCATGTATTCACAACCATGATCACCCACACCCTCCACCACGACAATCGCTCCACTATTACGCACGCTGAATCTTTCGGCAGCGATACCGCGGAAGTAGGCCTTTCCGGAAGTAGCTCCATAAAGACAGACATTCCCGACGATTACATTCCCCTCTGAGTTGAACTCGGAGTCCTTCGGCGGATATATGACAATTTCACCTCCGCAGAGACCCTGCAAATAAAATTTTTTTCTTTTGTACGAGGGAATATTAATAACAATTAAGTTTTCAGTAATTAGATATTTAAAACGATACAATATAGATTTGAATGGATCAATATGAAATTATGATATAGATTATTTGTGTCATAAATTCAAAAATTTAAGAAACTCGTATACTTACTTTGCCGACGTAATCATTAGCATCGCCTTCAAGAGTGACATGAATACCCTTCGCCATGAAAGCGCAGAAACTCTGACCCGCAGAGCCCTGCATCTTAATATTGATGCTATGCTCGGGCAATCCAGTCTCTCCAAATTGTCTGCGAAGCAATTGCAAGATAAATGAGAATAAGAAAGACAATATTCAAAATTATTGGATATATATTATCAGTTTTGCTTTTCTTACATGAAGAATTCAGGAATATCAGCATACTTACTTGGCCACATGATAACTCAGCGTCGATCCGAATGCTCTACATTCGTTGTTAATATTCATTTCGATGTCGATTCGAGTGTGTGCTCCATTCAAAACAGGTTCGGCCAGTTTAATTAGTTTATTGTCGAGTCTGTTCTCCAGCTGGAAATCTTGTTTTACGGTGCCGCCCCTGATATTCACGCCGGGTCTTAAGTCCAGTGCGTTTCGCAGGATATTGCTGAGATTTAGGGTTTTAGCTTTTTCAACAGAGATGTTGTCACGTACTTTAAGGAGATCTGTGCGTCCGATTAGATCCTGGAATTTGCGGATGCCCAGACTCGCCATATGCGAACGTACCTGCAGAAACAGAAGAAAAATAACAGATAACTCTAATAGACTCATTAAAAAAATAATACTTTATAAAAATTAAATTATATTTAAATATTATACTCAAATTTCTCAATTTTAATGATAAGAATCTAATTTAATTAACACCACTCAATAATCATTTTGAGAACAAAAAATATTTAAAACAATAAACAACAATATGAAAATAATACTAGTGCATGATATAAAAGAAAGAAATCAAGCAGAGACTAAACATTAAGGTAAATGGCAGACGACAAAATAAAAACATCTGAGCCGTCCCTACCTCTTCAGCCAACGCGAAGAAGAAATTGATCACATGCTCCGGCTTGCCCTCGAATTTCTTTCGCAACACTGGATCTTGTGTAGCGATGCCCACTGGACAAGTATTCAAGTGACACTTTCTCATCATTGTGCAGCCCATTGCAATTAGCGGGGCGGTGCTGAAGCCGAACTCATCCGCACCAAGCAGTGCAGCCACGATAATGTCGAAACCCGTGCGCATCTGGCCGTCCGCCTGGACAATCATGCGCGATCGCAAATTGTTTAGCGTCAACACTTGATGCGTTTCGGCGATGCCTAATTCCCAGGGTAATCCGGCGGACTTAATGCCGGTCCAACTGCTAGCGCCGGTGCCGCCGTCATGGCCGGATATTACCACGTGCTCGGCCTTGCCCTTGGCGACGCCAGCAGCGACGACGCCCACCCCGACTTCAGATACGAGTTTGACGGAGATACGAGCGTATGGATTGGCACACTTGAGATCGTAAATCAGCTCAGCCAGATCCTCGATCGAATAGATGTCATGATGCGGTGGCGGCGAGATCAAACCGACTCCAGGTACAGAGTGCCTGGTGGCAGCAATCTCTGCAGTGACCTTATAACCGGGAAGCTCACCGCCCTCACCAGGTTTTGCGCCTTGGGCCATTTTGATCTGCAAGTCATCTGCATTCGCCAAGTAACTGGCAGTAACGCCAAAGCGACCACTCGCTACCTGCTTGATAGACGAACGCTTGCTAAACTCCGGATCCTGGTTTAGATATCTGTTGGATAACGATAACAATTTGGTTACACGTGCAATCGATGTTGTTAATTTGTCGCAATAGCAATTTTATGAGAGACTTTCTTAAACTCTTAGATCATAAAATCCTTTATTATCTTTTCTTCATTATACCTGTCTGCGTTTTCACCGCCTTCGCCGGTGTTCGACTTGCCACCAATGCGATTCATGGCGACTGCCAGGGTAGTATGAGCTTCCAAGGAAATGCTGCCGAAACTCATTGCGCCAGTAGCGAAGCGTTTCACAATTTCCGATGCGGGTTCCACGTCTGTAATGGGAATCGGATCGCGCGACTTCTTCAATTCGAGTTGGCCGCGCAGAGTGCAAGCCTTCACTACTTCCATCGTGGTCTTGCGATAATTCTCATAAGCAGAGTTGTTTTTGGAGACAACATATTCCTGAGGAAAAAGAAGATGATTGTAAAAGAAAAACGTATTTTATATATATTTTTAGAATAAAAACTTTATACACAATTATGTTTTTTTATAGTAAATTGTTAATGTTTTAGTTTTTAAGATACTAGTCCGGAAGTATCTTCGTTACCTGTAAACTAGCAATGCTCGCGGGATCGTTGATATGTTTTTCACCACCGGCTCGCCAGTGATAAATTCCTGGATTGCGAATGACCAGCATATCCATTGGTTTGTCCCAATATGTTATTTGATGTCGTTCAAACGCTTCTTTGCCCAAAATATTAAACGTTACGCCGCCAATACGAGAATGAGTACCCTGAAAAATTTGAAGCATGCATGATTTACGATATTAAAAATATTATTTACTATATAACATGAGATACAAATTTGACTAAGATGCATCATTAAGAAGTTTGAATCATTGAATGATCATTAATTGGATCCAAATTATTAATCATTTGCATCTAAAAAACAAAACAGTATGTTTTGAAAAAAAATTATAATTTACTTATTTCGTAATTACAAACATTTAAAAACATCAAAATCGTTTGTAAAATATAAAAAAGTTACAAAAAACTATTTTTAATGATAGAATGAACATATGATAGAACACATGAATATATTTTTCTTTAAAAATTTTCGTATTATCTTAAGCTGTCATATGAGAAATATACCTTGAAGCATTTATCGATGACTTCGTCGGCCAATCCAACTGCTTCGAATATCTGCGCTCCTTTGTAGGATTGCAAGGTCGAGATTCCCATCTTGGCCATCACTTTCGCGATTCCTCGTTCCATAGCTTCTGCATAATTCTGCAGAATTTAAGCAGTTAGATAATTTTTATTTCAATCTTTTACATTCAAATAAACAGACTCTTTTATGATTAACATCCTCAAACAATAATTTTCTTTTTTTGAGACTTACCTTATAAATAACATCGTCAGTAAAGGTTTCATCGAAAACGTGATCCGCCCTCAGATTTTTCGCCATCTCGAAAACTAAGTAAGGACATATAGCATCTGCTCCGTAACCAAGTAGCACGCAAATATGATGCACCTCTCGAGTCTCGGCGGTTTCCAGTATGAGACCGACCTTCATCCGCTGTCTCTCTTCGATTAAATGATGATGAACAGCGCCCAGAGCTAATAGGCTACTCACTGGAACTCTAAAGTCAACGAAATATGTGAATTCCTATTTCTTTCAAGATCAGTTTAGAATATATAATACATCGATATTTTGATTTACAGATTGAGCTCACCTTGTCGGGCCGCCTTGTCGATCGGATAGCACAAGGAGCTGGTAACCCTCCCTAGCAGCTGCATTAGCCTCATTGTTAACTCGATCCAGCGTCTTCAACAAACCAGCGGGCCCGTCTTCAATAGGGTAAGTGATATCGATCACTTTTGTTCTCCAATTACGATGAGTCGTATGCTTGAGAACCTCAAGATCATTCAGAGACAATATCGGTCCGGGCAGGAACAGACGATGTACTTGCAACTCGCTCGGCTCCAGAATGTTACTCTCCGGCCCGATTGGACAAAGCATTGACATTACAATCTTTTCGCGGAATGGATCGATCGGTGGATTCGTTACCTGTATAAAAATTGTAATCGGAAGATGTATTAACGCACATATCAAATACGCGCGCGCGCGCGCGTTAGATTGGACTTAATTATTAAACTAATTTCTATAATTTCTTTTTTCATTCTTTTGTTATGTTGCGTTTTCTGTCTTTTTTTTAAATTAAAAAAAATTTTTTTTTCTGTTATTTATCTTGCGTTTTGAGTTAAATTTTTACATACCTGCGCGAATAATTGCTTGAAATACTCGTACAGTAATGGTTGGAATTCAGATAAACACGCCAAGGGAGCATCGTTGCCCATAGAACCTAACGCTTCTTTCCTGACAGAAAATTTTCGTGAATATTTTAAATTAAATATCATTATTATTTTTGAAAAAAATTATTAATGTGTCAAGATAATTGTAGACGATTATACAATCTCGATTCTATCAAAGGGAGAAAGATATTTTTACAAGCAACATCACGGGAGAGGAAAATAATATCGTTTAATATGAACTTTTAAATTTATAATAAGTAATTCTTTGAATTTACGCGTTTTTTTTAGTATTTCTACTTATTCATTATTATACATGTGAAATATGGTAGAATAAAATTTATTGGTGTACATACTTGGTTTGTACCATAGGCAGAAGTAATAAATTGATAGTCTCCAGAGTGTAACCGTAAAGAGAAAGCCGTTTGTCACCACTCCAAACTTTATTCACAGCCGAAACCTCGTTTACGTTGATAGCATTCTTTTTTGCAATGGCTGTCTCAGCGGATAGACCGTTTTTGATTACGTCCTCTTCGTTGCTGCTGCGAACATGTGCGGCACGCAATTCATCCATGGTGATCTGCGTTCAAAAACAGCATCATCACCAATTAGTAGTTGCCGAAATTAAGAGCAAAAAAAAAGATTGAAAGAGTAGGACTGTAATTTGTATGTTTTTTATGATCGGCACAAGCAAATATCAAACTGGGAGTTAGCGATTGATTAATAAATTAGTTAATAACTGAAAGAATTAATAGATGCAGTGAATTCCACGCGAGAAAAAGTTATCTGAGATTTTCTTCGCGGACTTTCAATTCATTCATAATATTTATCTACCATGCTACTACCTGATATACAGGGTGGCTTATTTTAATATTTTATAAGTGACGCATTGATTTTTCTCGAAAACCAAGGATTGTATCAAAAAACGTTTCAAACAAAAGTTATATATTTTTTATTAGACATTCTTGTAGTTTATCTCGAGGACCTTCCAAAATACTTTACAAACCTTGGTTTTCGAGAAAAATCAATCACTTAAAATGGACCACCCTGTATATACTAATTTATATTCTTCTACTGTATTGTTACCTCCACCTGTATGCTGTGTCAGAAAGAAATCAACATACTCGAATGGTATAATTAGAATGACTCACCCTCTTCATATTGACGATAACAGCACGTACAGCAGTGTAAAAAAAAAGTTAGTTTTGCGTTAGAAATTTTTTTTGTGACGATATAAATTGTAACACAATTATATTATTGTAATTTTCATTAAAACCAATGGAATTTTCGAATTAAATATTCTAAATGAAATATTTCACGAAGAAGTAACATTAATACTTGACGATTTTAGAATGTGTTAGTTGACTAATTAATTGTCTAATTAAGCATATTAAGTGATTGAGTAATTGATACGTGATGAAAGAGACAAGGAGAAAAGCGAAGAAAGTTACTTTTCAATTTTCAAGTTGGTAGATATGCAATAATATGCAATATTATTCTTCATGCAAGTACGTTAATATAATTTTATTTTATTTTTTAAACTTTATTTACACTTTATTTATAAACACAAGTTATACACAGTGTTCCAAATGATCAGCATCATTATGATAAAAAGCATTATGACAAAAAGCATTAGAAAAGTTTGTGAAAAATCAGAAAATCAAGGTCTTTTTAACTTTTATCTTGGGCAATAATGTCTTTAAATAGGATTAAAAATTTGGTCTTATTCTTAGAGTAATATTTAATCATGTGACAGTCGATCGCGAATTGATCTCGTTTGGGGAAAAACACATTTAGCTACCTGTTCTTTGAGCCACTTGGAATGAGGCCTGTTTCGAGCGATTTGCAACTTCAGTTCGACATCCTGTATGATCCTCTTCTCTTCGGTGTCAACGAGAAGCATCCGGCCGGGCTTCAAGCGACTCTGCAAATAAAAGAGTACACCAATAATCGCCATAGAACGGGTTCGACACGTCGATGATCGACATTCATATGACAGCACTGGATGACGGTCCTACAGCTCTATACAAACCTAGTCCCTAGATGACAAATTATACATCATACATGATACATGATCAAAAAATAAATAAAATACGATATATGTGATTAGCTATTATACATGTATACTAACATACAGCGAGTAGGTATTGCGGATCGATCGATGACAGTCTGCCCTTACCGACTCTTTATACATCGATTTACCTTTAATCCTCGAATGCGATATTTTTTGCAGTCTTAGAGGAACGAAAAAAAAATGTACGCATAAAATATACATTTGAGGATTATTGAGTCCTGGATGAAGTCAGTGATGATCGTCTCAATAGTTGGCATTGGTGATCATCGGCCAGTGTAAAAGCAGAGTGCCAGTACATTACATTGTTTCGGTAATAATCCGAGATCTATAGAATTCGCACAAAATTATCCGACGAGCTTTAAAATGTAAATTGCTTTATTCTTGTCCGCATGGTAGAACTCTGTTTATTGATCTATTTATACACGAGCATCTGTCTCGATGTACTTGATTGATCAATTGAGATAAATATTATACTTGTTAGGACTCGATGGAGACAATACACTTGTTGCTTCTGACAGAGATGTATCAAAATGTAATGAGTAATGTGTTTGTTAGACATAGATGAAATACGATGATAAAAAAAGTGATTTATAAACAAATCGCATGATGGTGCTTGCATCCCAGAACGAAGACTCCCATAGATTTAAGAACCTGGCCGAGGACGCAACATACGTAACCAAGGACGTACATGATCAATGATTTGTATAACCAAAGACCTCTGGAACTTAAAATTTGCGTAAGCATGCAATTATAAAGCTGTAAAAATCTGCAAAAACCATTATCCCGTGGAATCAACAAGCTATGGTTTCCTCCCAGTTCTGTCCTTAGAATTTTGTGACACTGTCGAGGAATCTCGACTTTTTTTGTAACTTTTAATAAAGAGAGTTCTGCCATGTCGCCGCCTCCCTTTCCTCCTCCTCTATTGAGAAATCAGCGGGAGGTCAACAAAGCGGTTGTTTCGTGACATAATAATAATCAGTCGACGAGACAAATGTGAACCGTCGAGAATGATGGCGAGAAGACGCATTATCAAAGCTAAGGTGTGCGCTTGAAAGTTTCGCTGACACGAGAGTCGCTCTGTCGGAGAGAGTATTTTCGAAAACATCCAAGTAGAGGCTCACTCTCAGCAAACGACCCCGACGAAAGTCGCTCTTGGACAGCGAAACTTTCAAGTGGCGATTAGAAAATCCAAGGCAGCTTATCGCGCGACTAAATGCGCAAGCATTGCTTTTGTACAATTTTAATGCCAACAGGTTTTTCCGTCGTTTCCGTCGTTTCGTCTCCTTGGTTATTAGGGAGAAAAGGGTCCAACTTCTCTGGACAGACGCGAGGGTCTCCTTGGGTCGCTCTTCCACTAGCTGAAATTGCTGTATCGGGGGAGAAATGTAGAGAATAGGCGCGGAGAGATGAGAGAAAAGGGCTGGGGAGAAAAGATTGAGCATACGAGGTGTGATTCGCCGCATAAATTATAAATCACTGCGAGCTAGCTGTCTCTGCCTCAGACAGAGTGAGAGACACTCCCGTGGAATCATCGGCTGGTGCTTGGGATGCGCATATTTCCTTCGTTTACCTTCAGGACTACATTGCTGGGCGGAGTATCATAGACGCCCACTTCGGACGCCATCACCATCATGTTATCCTTAGTGACGTAGAAGCGCGACGGGCGCAGGCCGTTTCTGCCAAACAAAAATTCAAAAAGGTCTTTTGTATTTCACACCACCTCTGTGTCTCGCGCTAGGTATCAGCTGAGTGAACTACATTGCTGTTCGTTCGTTCGCTTGCCTGCCTTCCTGCTGGCTTACTCGCGTTATATTTCTCTCTCTTTCGTTCTCTATATCACATCTTTCTCTCGCTCTCTCAGTCTCTTGGCCTAGGCCCTATTTACCTGCGTTAGCTGCACGTTGGGACAACGATGGACACTTAGTAAATCGTAAACATCGATTCTCACTTCGGCTGTACAAGGCAGGACAAAGGGAAGTCGAACGAAATTCTTCTGACGCGTGACTTTTTGATTTTTTTTTTCTTTGTTTCTATAAACTTTTGCGTGACATTTTGTCTCTTTTACGTTTATTTTTATTTGAAATAATTATTATTTGTATTTCATAGTACGTCTCATGTTTTGCAAGATGCTACAAATTTATTGTGGATATTAAAGGATAAGGCCGCTATTTCATTATTAAAATATTGATAAGCTTAAGACATAATAAATAATTGAAAATGAGTGAATACTATAATAAATATAAATCAAATATCATTTATAATTAAGAACAATAGAGAAGAGCATAAAAAAGTAAAATTTTCATTAAAAGATTTACTTAATTGCTAAGTATAATAGGAAAATTAAAAGATTTAAACAAACGATGTATTTCTAATTTTTTCGATAAATAAAAATCAATTTTAAATTTTTTAGAAAATTTCTATCTGTATATATTATTTTCAATTCTAGAATATCATAGGACAATCAATGAACTGTTACATTTTCTTGCACGCTGCTTGTTAATGTAAACATCCTACTCTCATATATAAAAATAAAATCGCGTCTCGATTAAATGGAAACTTTAATAACTTGTCTAAAGCAATTTTTGTAAAAATATCTTTTGTAAAAATATTCCTTACAAAGAAATCTATTCTATTTTCCTCAAAGAATATTTTTGTATGTATGTTTTATTCTGCATATTTTCTATAACATGTTAAAATTGGATACATCAGATAAAGGATGTTTTTATCTATCTCTCGTTCGATTGGACGACTTCCCTCTGCCTTAGAAATCCATGTTTACCTGTAGCCGAGAATATCTCTACACGTGTGCACCGTTCTCATATATTTCGTGAGCACCGTTAATCCTGCTGAATGCATCTTGCAAAGCGTAGGCAATACGCCCACGTAGCCTAGCATTCATTCTTCGCGGCTCCCCTAACAAACGACACCGCAGAGTCCTTTCGTTCGGCTCGTTTCTCTTTCAGTAGGATGCTTTTCAACACTTTGAATTCCACTTCAATTTAATTCTTTGCATCTCTACATTCCATTATACTTATTTTTGAGTTATACTTGAAAGAACCAGTTCCAATAATGGATAAAAAAGTACACAGCAATTTACATTAATAAAATCTCGACAGGAAATTAAAAAGCAAAAAAGTATCTGCTGTATTATTGCAGGAATACAAAGAGTTAATTAGATCGCGTAACTTTTTTAATTTGATTAATATTTAATTTTTTCTTAGCTATCAACGTGGATTTCACTTTTATCTTGTGATTTCACAATTTTTTTTGCCCTTTGTGCAAATTAGAAATTTCAGAGCCTATATTTCTCTATTACTTGTTTGAAAAATACTTATGATACTTGCGGCATTAACGATTCTTTGTGATATTCATTCACTGTTGCATTATTTCGTATGTAAAGAATTCACTTGCTTACCTGTGCAGTTTGCAGCGACTTTATGTGAATTCTTTCTGACGGTTTTCTGGATCTTATGCAATAGTGAATTAACATACATTCGTCATCCGCATTTTTTTAGACACGTTGACAGTTAAAAATTTATCGCCGCATTTATTTTATTTTAACAAAAAACTTGATATCTCCTAATAAATTTTTTTAATACGTAAGCAAACAAATATATCTCACACGTCGTTAGTGTTACTAATGTTTGACAATAAATAATTTCTCCTCGCCATTCTTAAAAGGAACAATATTAAGAAGGAATTTATACCAGATGTATATTTATGTTTAACACCAAAACGTTTTGGAATATAAAATGCGGTATGTGCAGCGTCAGCGCGACTTGATTCAAAGTGTTGAAAATCAATAAAGCCAAAGCTCCAAGAACCCGCACAACCACGAATCATGTTTGATCCGAGGAATCGCAGACTCATGGGTCTATGGACATAAAATGTGGCAAAAGTTACCAGATAGCACGAACGAGAGGGAAGTAGAGCCTACGTAAAAACGTGTGATAAACAAGACGTAACTAGAGATAGAAAATTTCTACCTGTCCAAGATAGCACCGACGTATCGGCCGTCGGTGAAGGTCAGAAGAGCCGGACCGTCCCAGGGTTCCATAGCACAAGCCGCCCAATGGTAGAAGTCCCGCTTTTCAGTAGCCATCGTTAAGTCGTTCTGCCAAGCCTCCGGTACCATCGTCATGACAGCCTGGATTTAGTAATGACATTTCATGCGTTTGTTCGAGGATCGAGATAAAATTGAGAAACTAAGGAATCATAATACGCGATCCGAGGATAAATATATTTAATCATGTAAATTTTGCGTATTCAAAGAAACAGTAGCATCTCAGATCCTTTAGAAATAAAGGCAAGGATTTCTCGAAAAGAGAGAGATAAGAAAGTAGGAAAAATAGAAAAAAAACTAAGGATCTTAAAAACTAAGGACTTTAAAACTAAGGATCTATGGAAGATTAAAATTAGATTAATTAAAGATAAAAAATTACGAAGTTTTATCATATCAAGAATTTCTAGAATCTGTTTGAATCTGTGAAAATAAGCATTTTCGAGAACAATGATTGATAAAATCGTGAAATGAATTTTCTATGAAATCGAGGATTTATAGCAATATTTCAATGTTAGATGGTGGTATATATTCCTGGTATATCTCATAAATTCACCTCAGGCAAGGAGCGTTGTCCTGCCATCACCAAGAACTCGAGTACACAGTCCGCCGATCCAGAGTCAGAGAGATTCGGTTCTACGACTGGATAGAGCTGCTTCAGCTGATCGCCGTATATCTGGCTGCTCATCACACCCTCTCGCGCCTTCATAAAGTTCACATTGCCGCGCAGAGTATTAATTTCACCATTGTGAGCAAGCAAACTATGAACAAACGTCGCGCGTTATATTGATAACCGCTATTTGCGGTATTTTCGAAACGTCCTGCGGAAACTATGATTAAATTATATGATAACACTTTATTTATATTGCTATAGGGACTACCAAATACCCGAAACCTGCGAAGCAGGATTGAGTTTTGCAGTGCATTGTCTACAAAATGAATCACAGATCTTTGGTACACTGAAAGTAAAATACAGAGAAATGGAACAAGGAAAAAAAGTGTTAAACAGATAATCGAATAATTAATACGCTGATCGTGTTCGATAAGAGTTAAAAATGGAATCATTTAGTTATATGATAGAATAATGAGAGTTTTAATTTTATAACAGAAGTCATGAAAAAAAAAAAATTAATTAAAAAAATTTGAATAGTTCTATTTATATTTTTAAAGTCCATTTCATCTTTTTTTATTTTAAAATTCATTAGCAATTTCGTATATACTTTTCAAGCAACATAATTAAACAAAATGATTATACCGAAGACAGTCTATTAAAATTCTCGGAGATTTTTTTATTCATATCACTTATGAATAAAAATAACGACGTTGTGAATAAATACAAATATTTTTTGGTTCCTAACCATCCCATTATTAAAAGAAATTAATTAGCTCTTTGGAAATGGTCACTCATAATATATTTATATTTATCATTTTATCCACGATATTTATGGAATTTTATGTAGCATCTTACCGTAAAGGATGTGCTCTTTCCCAACTCGGGAAAGTATTTGTAGAGAATCGTGTGTGTACCAGTGCCAGATAGGTCTCGAATTTCGGAGACTGATATGAAAAAAAAAATTTATACGATATTACATTACCGCTTCTTCGACAGCATACATAATGCATTTTAAAGTAAAGTTTTTAAACAAGACACTTTTAGTGAGGAAAAAAAACAGTATGTGAATAACTCACCTTTAAGTCCGTGAAATACAACCATAATTGGTCTGCGGTGAGTTGACCTTTGTACACGACTGTCTTCAATGACAATGAACAAATGTAGTATCGCAATTCCGGTCGCGGGATTGAATGCGATGATCTCTTCCTTAGTACGAAAATCTGATGAACAGAATACGATCGAAACGTAAGATAAAACGTGTAACTAATCGATCAAACAAAGGGTCCGCGTGCGTTTTAACCTTCGCGACTATCTACGACGAATCCGAGTTCTAATTTTATAAATTGGCAAAGTCGTTTTATGCCAAGTCGTTTAACCCGAAGCACGATATAACGTGTGCAACTTTGAATTCATTAATCAATCCTTGAGAAGACAACGTACAGAGATATTAATTATCAACCAAGAAATTTAGCAAATTTTAGCAATAGTAAAAAGTATCGGAAATATAAATATCAGTTAGTGCTGATTAAATAAATCTCTTCAATTAAAATTATTTTTAAACATGATTTAGACAAATTTGAGCAATTAAAATTATTTTCCAATCTTATTTATGATAAAACGCTTTGCGAATTTAGAGAGGTATGACTGAAACTAGAAAATCATTGACTCAGGTTCAAGTTTAAGAATTAAACAAATTACCTGTCGTTTCAGCGTTTCTGCATCTTGATCACCGGTAACGAACACTTGACGCATATACGGTTCGCACTTCTTTGCCACTTGGCCAATCTGGGTGCTATCGGTAGGAACATTACGCCAACACAGCACCTATAAATCACGCGATCTCGACAATAATAATGCCAGATACTGTATTCAACACATATAAAACAATACAGTAATTTAAGCTTGTTCAAATTGATCACGGATAACAATAATGATAACCTACTCTTAAATTACACTCTTTAGCAAGCGTCTCAAACTTGGCTTCTGCCTCCTTATGGGTTTTCTTGTCAAGGAAAAAGATACCAGTCGCGTATCGTCCGAACTCGGGTAGTTCGATATTTTGTTGTTTGCTGTAATACGAAAAATGAATTGGATATAATTCATCATCATGTTTGAACCATCAAAATTCTGTAGAATTAGATTTGCAGTTTCTATGACTTGTCGAAACCAGCACAAGGATTAGAGAAACTAAGGATCTGTAGATTCAGAAATCTGTGACGAAAGATTTATAGAACTGTGCCAAGGGGAATTTGTGAAATTAAGAGAGACTGCAAAATAGTTATAAATGGATGTCTAAGAAGTAATGGATGTGATATCTATAAAAATCCAAAAATAAGTTAGTTGTGGATCTGAGAATTTCTGTATGAGAATCTTTGAGAGAACCCCTCTATGTAATTAAGAAACGAAATACTGTGAAAAATTTATATTATGAATCACAGAAACTATGTCTTTCTGATTATAATCAGTTATTTATAAAATGTTTTCAACTTAAATACCTGATATAAAAATTTTGAATAAAAAATGCGAGAATATCAAAATCGAAACTAATACGAATTAATTAAAGCTCAAGATACAATCCCCTGATTTTTACAATGGCATTGTGATCTTAATTTTGAATTAAAATTAAAAATTCGATTTAAAATTAAACATTGAATTAAAATTTAAAATTTGAATTAAAATTCAAAATTAACTGAGATTAATTTTTTAGCTCAGTCAGACAACACGATGTGATGTGACACTTAGCTTGGGTGATTAAATTGGATCATAAATACATCGGAAATTATGAAAGAAGCAAGCTCGATCTCGTCGACAAATAATATTTAGCATGCCGCTGGGAGTTTCTTACCGAATTTCATTGGCATAGTAATCATGCGGTATTGCGCAAAGCACACCGGCACCGTCACCAGTGTCATTATCACAGGCACATGCCCCTCTATGATTCATTCGCGCCGATAATGTCTGAGCATCTCGAATGATCTGAAATTTGCGAAACGATCATAAGAAAACTGGTACAATCCCCTTATCATCGCGCAATGAAAGGAGTTCACAGAATTGTTTGAATTCATCAATAAGTTGTTTATGTCTCTTACGTGAAAAAACTCTTGTTTCTTTCTCAAATAGACATTTCATTGATTTACATTGTTCCTCTAATCGTTTTCCTGCATATATTTCAAGCTGTGTGTCTGTCTTTAAACTTATTCAATTCTAAGTTTTAGAATCTTAATTTAATCAATATTATATGAACCTTTGACTTTAAAAACAGCAACGTAATTATTCACAACTTTTTATCACATTTTTTGTCCACAATTCTGAAATTTTTCCTGATATTTGCTTAAGAACTTCGTTACATTGCTATTTTTCGCATTTAGCTGTTTATCTTATCTTTAGACTTTTCAATTCGTTCTATGCTCTATGCGATACAACGCAAAATACGGACGTACATCTATAATAGATTGCAGAGATCAAACGCGCGACACTCAAGAGCCGGTTCGTTCTTTGAATTTACACGTAAAAGACAGACGAAGCTTAAAATCACTCACCTTATGCGACCTCTTCCCATCAATAGCGACGATAAAACCAACGCCGCAAGCCTCTCGTTCGAGGGTAGGGTCATATAGACCTTGCTTCGGAGGCAAGGTCCACGGCTCGGAACTCATAATCTTAATCTGAAAGACGAGAAGATAAAAATTCAACACGTCATTCCGATCGATAATAACTGCTTGAACATTCTCTTTTTTTTCTCATATGTAAACAATAAAATGTCAATGTTTTCTTGATTTTAAGCAGCATATAACAAGTACATAATAATTTATCTTGCAGAAAAAAACTAACAAATGTGTTTTATATGATTTATATCCGTTCATTGTGAACTACAATAATTGACAATTTTTACGATGTAAATAATTCGCAAACTATTTTTGCACTGTCGTCGTGACTTTTCCTTTAAACAATTCTAAATTACTTGCATTATTCTATAATGAATGCGTGCTGTGCGATTAACATACGCATATGTGCGCGCGCGCACACACATTAATTAATATTAGATGACAAGTTAAGACTGTTTTATACGCCTTTGAATTTTAACGTTTTAAACAGGAAGGAAAATTGTGTGTCGGCTCGTCCTTTGCAATTTCGCAGATTCCTAATTTCGCCATTATTCTAGTAATCTGTTGGCTCCTCGGACAGATAAACGCCACGTGTTTATAGTACATTTAGGGGTGAAGCCCCGAGAACGACGGGGCGGGATGACAGGGGGAATACCGAGATATCAGAACGATTCGCAGGATATCGCATTGTCAGCATTACGTAAAGTCAACGCGTATTCATTAAAGCGTAACAGATACGCGACGCGCCGTCATCATCGTCGCTGTGTCGTTGTAGCGAACCGTAATGATGATCGGCATGTAAACAAAACGAAGAAAATACGTCAAAGAGATCGGTGTCGCGACGCGTTCACGTGGTCGCCTGATGTACGGAACGTGAACAGGGATAGCCAATTTTTCGATCAGCTTCCTCATTTTTCATCTGGCTCCTCCGAGATTTTTTCTTTTTTCACAATGTTCGAGATGCGATCATGTAACTGGATTTTGATCATCGATATACCGGAAGTATACTGCTCGTATATACTTGAATTTTCTCAACCCAAGAGCTCTCATTTCATTTATTGAAACCTCATCATCAATAAAAAATGGTCTATTTTTGGTAGTCCTCTGACTTTTCATTTTTTTAAATTCTTTGTCGATTTAACTAGATATTACAATGTATTCTTATTGCATGAATCTTATCGAACCAATTAAGAGATATACAGCATAAATCTGTTGACAGAAGTAGCGCAATTGAAAATAAAACGCAAAAAAAGGGAATAATCAAGATAAAGGAATAATAAATATAAATAAATATTGCAATATTTTCAAGCAAATAAAATAAGAAAGAAGAATAAAACGAGAAGAAGTTATTTTCTAAATTTTATCACTGAATTATTTTCTTTGGAAGATATTGAAAATCATTCTAAAATAGGTTTCTTTGCTTATTGAAATTAGATTGTCGATAGTATTGTAAAAAGTGGAAAAATATTTTTTACTTTTAACTTTCAGTAACCCACAATTCGTATTTACAATGTTAATGAAGCTAAAAAGGGAACGGAGTATAACCGGCTCCGATAATTTCTGATAAACGGTCGTAGACTATTATGTAAATATAGATTACAGCTTACGTCTTATTTTATCGCATAAAGTGCATTTTGCGTTTCACGTTCGATTTCATAATATTGTGCGTGAACACATGAAAGTTGCCGCTCAATGCCAGTGTGGGACAAAAATCAGACGGCGTCTCCATTTAATGTTAAACATGCAGCTTGAAAACGAGCCAAGGAATCCGCGGAAAAAGCGACGACCGGCAAACTCGCGAAGGTTGACCACCTCGACCGCTGTACCCACGTGCGAAGCCGAGCGAACGATCGATCGACACGACATACAGGGTGTGTCTGAAAGCTCCGGCAAAGTCTGGCACATTTTCGTACTATATATTAGGAGGATGCTGGATGTTTCCAAGGATCGATGAGGCAACGGAGAATTTAAAAGACTTCGGGAGCTCGTAAAGCTCGAGACTTAGCAAGAATATTATAGAAATCGACGACTTTAGACAAATATATCGCTAGATATCTATTTTTAAAGTATTTCCGAATGAAAAGCGTAGTGTCGAGAAGAAACGTGTCCATCACGTTCTTCCAACATGCTTGTGTATCAGATACGCAAACAGAAAACGTGTTTCCTATCAAGTATGTAAACAGATAATGACAATGAAATCGTACATTCTTTCGAGCAGTTAGGTGATATTAAACGAAGAAGTAGGGGGGTATAATATAGGTGTAGATTTTTTATATTGATACTTATGTAAATGCGATAACAAGTGCGGATGACATCGTGCATGATATGTTAATAGATGAAAATTACGGAATTGGGAGTTTCTCATGATACAATGTTTTTTTTCTTGAGACTGTGTGCTGGATAGTTACTTTTGATGAGTTATTTCGAATTGACTGATTGACGATTATTACGACAAATGGTTACTGCGCACGCAGAACAGGCCATGGATCGAAGCGTTCCCTCTCTTTGGACTGCGTGTGGGCTAGTAAGGATCAGGAATCCACGATGGTGATGTTCCAAAATTATCCTCAAGCTATTCCGGTCATTTCAGACCCGGAGAGGAGGCTCTCGCATGCGTAATGTTATCGTTGAAATTGTGGTTTTGATGTAGAAATTAAAGTGCCAGTGCATGGAATTGCGATGAACTGGTTAATCTTCTTTGCATTTATAGGCTGAACGCTTTAACGCGATAAGAAATGGATATGGAAGGTTACAAAAATAGCTTACTTAGTTTCAGCTATTTCTTAAATCATTAGCGAGAAAATGTTCCGGGGCATTTTCGAAAATTATCACAATTATAACAAATTAGAATTTTAAATGAGAGGTTGTAAAATTTTAAGTACGTTTTTAAAGTAATTATTTTAAAAATTATTTGTAGAATGGTTATTTGTAAGAAAAGTTTTTAAAGCAATTGTTCTTTTTTAAAATTATTTTTATTCTTTTCAGAACACACAAAATTAGCATCAAAAAAGAAAAAAATTATTCAAATTTAATATTACAAAAGCGAAAAATAAACGGAATTTCTGCTGATTTATTATTCAAAAACAGTTTGTTACGTAAATGATTCTCTTTAGTTTGTATCGCTTCGCATATTTAGAAAAAAAAAAAAAAAATTATTGTATCTATTTTAACTTAATTTTTTGAAAAGAAATGTTTATTACTCTTTTTGTCTTTTCCTCTTTCTCTCTCTCTTTCTCTTGCGCGTACATTTCGTCACAGTGAAAACGTGGCGCCTCAAAATGCATAAAATGTTCATCGTATTTTAACCTGCTCATTCGTGTTTCGAGAGTCGTTTCTCGTCAGAAAGAAGGGCATACAGAAGGGAGGGGAAGAACTAAAAAGAAGAAAAGGACTTCATGTGGAGGGATGTCGTTATACGTCAGGACTGGGTTTACTTATGGCAGCATTGGACACTTGGCAAATAGTGTTCTCCCTGCATACAGGGTGTCTATGAAAAGTATATATGTATCAATTTCATAAGCAAATTCGAAATTATGCATTTTCTTTAAATGCATAATTTCTTCTTCAATACTCTTTTGCTTCTTTTACTTTTTTCTGAGGGACTTTTTCAGTGACAAATTAAAGTAGACACAAATTAATTAATTTCCACCACTTAAAATATAAAAAGTTTTAAATGAACAACTTTTAAGAGCAATGATTATTATCCTTAAGAATAAAAGAAGACCTAATAAGAGATACTCGTTATATTTGTTATTCATAAATTCCAACATGATTTTCAATTACGTTTATATTTTAATACATATTTTGGTGATATAAAATACATGCATTAAATACGCTATTTTATATTCAATATTTTCATAATTTTCTAAAAAAAAAAAACAAACAAATTAAAATCACATATTAAAAATTTTCATTTCGTCATATATTTATATCTTGTCCTACGATATATCTCTTAGAAATAAAGAAATATTTTCCCAGAAAAAAGATCCTAGCAGATCCCTAGTAGACTTCTATTCATATCTATCGTCAGTAATAATTCTTGATAAATTTCATTTATATCTCGCTTCATATAATAAAGTTTTAATGAAATCTGGTATGCCTCGTCTCGAATTTTAATCAGACTTCCTCGAAAGGAAAGCCCGATATGTTTCGCGAGGGGTTTATCGCGAGCCGGCGCGCGCGAGTTTGCATTTCCTTCCTCGCTTCGACAGTCGACGTGGCGTGTAGTCCCCTCTTACCGATAGAAATTAGATTTACCAGGTCCACAAGTAGGTTCACTCAGAGTGTGTCTTTTTTCTTGTCGATCAGCAACTGTCGTGGGGACAAAGTTTCCTCGCACGATCAACAATTGTCGTTAATTCGATCAATTATTGTTTATCATCAATTGTTCTTTCACAGAGTTCTTATTTCTTCGCTTGAGTGAAAAACATGTCTCACCAGAAGTCCGGCAGGATGTTTATCGCGATCTCGGCACTCTGATCAATCCGATTTACAAAACCGAGTTATTGGTCCGACCTTCGATCAAGCGGTTTTAAGAAACAATCGTAGGAAATACGCTTTTCGACCCTGAGGATCACTGCGAGCTATCTGATGGAGGGAGAAGGGCGTTCTGAGTCCTGAGTAACGACTTCCCCGTCTCCTCTCAGACCGTTCAGCTTCGATGTATCGGCGCGAGAGACAAGGAAAAAAAAACGAGAACCGAGCACACACACACGAGTCGCGAGTCGGACGGGCACTGAGGAGAGCGAGACGGCGGCGCTCGGATGTCGTTAAAAACCGAAAAAGCTCTCCCTTCCCTTCTTTTCCTCCCCTCCTCTTCCCAGCCCCTAGACTCTCCCTCTCTCATTCTCTCTCGTGGCATGGCGCTTTACCCCATCGCGCTCGTCGACGCACGACGCCCTCCCCCCCACCTGCCCCTTCCTCCGGCGCGTACTCCCTCTGTGCCAATGCGGCGCTTCGTCCCTCCTCACCCTCCCGCGTCGCGTTCCGGAGTGCCCTCGTCTCTCGGCATGCCGACGAGTCCCGATGCAAATCGCTCCGGAGCACGCTTCTGCGGCGAACAATTCTTTTTTCCTCTTCTTTTTTCTCTAAATATCCCAAGGTGTTTTAGCTTCGCAGTGTATATTCTGCGCACTTTTAAACGGCACTTTGCAGCGATTAAATCGTCACACGAAGCATGCGACAGGAACGACGCGTTGCTTGCAATTAATTTGGTAATTCGTTCGCTCTTTTCACCTCGCTTCGTATTCCGCTCTTCCGAGGTGAGCCCTTTTGGAGCATACGTGTCGTGGAAGCATACGTTGTGCCGCGAGACGACCTCGTTGGAGGCGTGTTCTCGTCTCTTTGAACGTCTTGATTTAAATGCGCAACGTTTAAACGCACGTTAATGAAGTTTCAAATGCACCGCATGTTAGTGCTCCTTTCCTTGAGCCGATTATCTCGGAATCAACATTGTTCGGTCGAACGTTGCATCACCTGAATTTCAAAATGTTTCAAATAGTCAAGTTTGTGATAAATTGTTTTGCGGAGCAAATGCGCCGGTTTATTTTGAACTGTCTTCTTTTTGTTTATTCTGCCGATGAAGCGTAGCACTTCAATCAGGTTCTAATGTAATACAATATTTTTGTTACAATATATGGTAGGCTGTGTTGAACAACGTTATAATACGATCGTATTATGTTAATGCAGTAATTAAAGAATTCATTGCACACATTGTTGCAAAAATTAAATGTCTTCATTAGGGAAACTTAATTAATGGATGAATAAATTAGATAAATAAATAAGATCTGAGCTCGAATAATCGAAAATATGTCTCGAATGTTTCGGAATGTATTCTGAGTAGATATCATGAATGTCGGTGACCAGATATCATGAATGTCGATGCACACTATGACTTTTATCACAGTGATAAATATGATAAAAAATGTACGTAATAAAAAAATAAAAAACGATGCTCAATAATTGATAACTAACATCTGGCAAGTGGTAACATTTTACAAGAACGAATGTAAATAAGGATTATTTAAAGTCTTTGCTGATCTTATCGACTTTGGTAAATACGATACATTTGTTTGCTTGAAAATTATTTGAAAACTTTTGAATACTACCTGTATTCTACTTCAGCACTAAGTGTATAATACTGAAGTGTATAATGAACGAGCATTTATTTTGTTAAAACACTGGAAACTGACCGTACAGCCCCTCATCAAGACTAACAATAGACGAAACTTCTACCAGACCAAGTTAGACTCGAGAAGCAATTTGTGACGTCTAGTGTACTTTGTCTTAAGATTTCTTGTACAAAACACTTGTCGTTTTACACCACTATGGTGTAACTTCGTCGTTTTTTCAATCTATACGAGATAATACGTAATCATTTATCTCAGAAATAACAAATTCCTAATTTTTCCTCATATCTCCCGCAGACAAGAGATTTCCGAAGCAACATTGTGAATATTCTAATCCCAATGATATCGCTTCGCAAATCTCTCTCGAAGTTTGAAAAAATGGATCTCGTACTTGTCATTTGCAGCAACAATATCTTTGCTCATCTGTAAGAATGCTGCTTGTGCAATATAAGTCGATTTACAGCGTGAGTAAAATTTAGTTTACAGTACGTATCTCATTTTATTTTATATTACTCATTAACATTACGATCACGGAAGACGCATTTGCTTGAGTCCCTCTCTCTGACTTCTTTTATCTCTATCTTCTTCCATCCGACCTCATTTGCATTTCACTAATTCGCACATCTGTGTGAAATAACTAAAGAATGTTGCTTATTGCTCCTCTGACCGCGACCGTCTTTGTTGCCTCAACGTTTCTTAATTCTGTCATCGGTCAACAAAACGTCGTTCCTGGAATTTTTTCGTATTCGTTCGAAATGTACTACTAATTCTTCGTACGTCAATCTGGACTTATTATCATATGCAATGCGATAAGTGCGATAAAAGAAGACCTCTAAGTGATTTAAAAGAGATTTGTGTGTGTGAGCGTAGATTTACTTGTCAGTGTCCGATAAGTACATTTGGCACATGTTTTCGAGTATATCGCTGAGATTAGGGATTTTATGACATTGAAAATATTATTATCTGTGGATATGCTGGAGATTATTACATTTTAGGATAAAAGGGTTTAAGGCTCATTATACATTTTAGGACCAAGTGGAAAACTGTAGAATGAAATATTGCAACTTGTAACGACTGATGTAGAATAACAGCTGTACATCAGCAGCGGTTAAAGCAAGGCACTTCGCACAAGAAACTCGGGGACAAAGTACATTAGACAACAAATACCTCAACTCTGATTTAGCTCGTTAGGAATGTTATACCGCATGGCGATATTCTTTGTATTAGAATTGTATTACTAGAAATTATATCACGGAAAAATAGATTTTGTGCTGCGATTGATTGAAAAAAGAAAAGCCATGCGTTTAAGGAAATAAATTTCTCATTCATCGATTAAATATTACATGAATTTTACATTGACAAAAGTTTGTCTTGAAAGATGCGTGTGTATGACGCTCTAACAAGATAGATTAATATTTTAAAGACTATGAGAAAAAGTATGGTGTCGAGAGTTAACTTTCGCTTGACGAAAAATTATTTTAGCTACAGATCATCCAATTCGTCTATTAGCAAACATCCAGTATATAAATATTAAAGTAGAATCCTAGAATCGGATTTTATTATCCAAATGCATAAATTGCGAATGTCAAGTCGATTTATTATTAAACACCCAACGTATAAACATTAAAATCTTAGAATCAGATGTTATTGTTTAAACATGTAAATTGTGAATACCGCAAAGATTTAGAGATTCGAATAAAATATACGAAGATTTTATGATGATAAATTTAATTGCGTATCTTTGGTCAATTTGCTGAAAGATAATGAACAATAGATGTCGTTAATAGATGTCGGTCAGTCAATTCATGTTGATTATATCATGATTCAATCGTGTTTGTATTTCTATCGGCATTTATAGAATGCTACTAAACTTGTTTTATGTGAATAATGCTATTAATTTTCTATGAGAGGACTATGTATCTATTCTCATGAATCGATACAAACGCATGTTTATATGTAACGTACAATATTTTCTATACCGTCGTTTCTTGTCGCGCAGCAATCGTTTCCGCGTTTTGTGTGTATCTATTAGATATTTATTATTAGAATAGATTATCAGAGATAAAGATAGGTTTCAATCACCAGAAATAATCTAATAATTGATCATACATCGAGCACTTCATTATGTGCTGTGAATCCATATCTTAATATATCTTAATCCATATCTAATGAAGGCTTTGGTGAAAAGTATCTATTAAAGTATTCTTAATTACAAAAAAAATGTAACTAAGTTGAGTCACAGTCATAAATGGAAAAAAAAAAATAAAAGCGTTAAGTTATAGTTACCGGAAAAAAAAACTGTAATTGTAACTTTGTTACAAGTAACAAGTTATAAATAAACGAGTTATAAATAACAGTTCACTTCCCAACACGCACACACACGCATAATATTATAATATAATATTATAATATGTATATATAATATTATGTATTATATATAATATACGAATTACGAGGTTTTTTACACACACACACACAATGTATATATGTATAATATAAATATTCAAAAATAATTACTATACATAAAAATAAAATCTTATATATATACATATATATATATATATATATATATATATACACACACACATATATATGTAAGATTAGCTATTTAATCAGCAGTTAACTCGATTAAAGTAATAATCCGCTTTTTTACTGCTTATTTAATTGATTCGTTTCCATTTTTTAAACATTTCAAATGCCCTATTTCTGTTAGATAACGGATCGCATTTCTCAAGAAATGCGAGTCTTGTCATGCGGTTTGACGCAAAATGACATGCGAACTTCATGCGGTCGATAACGCGATTGACGAAGAGGGAAATAGAGAAATGCAGAAGTAGAGTGAAAAAGCAATCGTTAGATTTTACTGCGTACTCACATACTAATGTTTGCGGGGTAGTAGAAAAAAAAACTTATCGGACGACAAAATGTAAGATTGCATAAATGTGTAAGCGTCATTACTCGCATGTGGTTGTTAAATAATTCCATTCTATAATTAGGTTACTGCGCGCAACGAAGAGAGAACTGTATAAACAGAAAGAAAGAGAAGATTTGAAAAAAAGCGTCATTATCAATTTCTTTGAACGAGATAAAGTATGTATCGAGTATACTCACGATTATTTTGCAGAATAGGCAAATGAGAATGGTAGGAAAAAGGATAGAGACATAGTCAAATACGCGTATGTAGTGATAGAACGAAGATCACCTTGTATCTATTTCTGATCGGCATGATCAGATAAATGTAGATCTGTTCTGCGTAAATCATTCAAGAGTGCTCAAGATCGCAATCAGAATCTGATATTTCATTCTGATGTTATCAATTTTAAAGTCTAAAAAGTTAAATGACTATATGAATTTCTCTTACGTTTATTTTTTTCTCTTAATTTTTTTTTAAGTCTTTTACTAATTATGTAAGAATTTTATCACAAATCTTTTATTTCGACTAAAGTCGCTAAAATTTCATCTCAAGTAATTAATTTTTTACATTGCTGTGTATATAATCTCTTATATTAACTTTTATATATGTATAACGCCTCTCGATGAAACAATAAAAACAATTTAATATTTTGTAACTTACTTTCTAGTTTCACTACTTTTTAAAAAATACCAAATTTAAATAAATAGGAATAAATCCATTTGTTAAAAAATCAATGTCTCAGAATAGAAAACACATTACAAAAAATTTAAATAGTGAACAGTAAACGAGGAAGAACAATGGGAACATATATTTATAATCAGTGTTGACTATAAGTTATATAATCACATAAATCATACAAATATAGTTAACTGTACTTACTTAATTGATTATATATAATTAAATTTAACTTTATTTCTTATACAAAAATTTTTTATAAAGCTATTCTTCAAATAAGATAAGGAATAAACAGAAATAATGCGCTTTCATGCATTTTTGTCGTTTTCGTAATATACGTTAATAATATTAAGCGGATTAAGGGATCGCTTTCGCGACGAGGATCAAAATAATCCGGATCAAAATGATCCGTGCACTATGATTGGCTAAATAAATTTTCTATTATACAATTGGTTCTTTCGGACTGCAGGAAACGCTAATCGTAATGCAGAAATTAAATTTTGAGCCGAATTATTTTGGCCTTTATTACCAAGATAAATGTGAGGACTAATGCATGTCTCATTCGTCATTAGCAGGGCGAGAGGGGATAATCAACTTCCGCGCGTCGGTTAATCATAATTCAAACATTCTCGTTATCTCACGAGAACGAGATGTCAAGCTGCGCCAAGAGTCATTATCGTGCCAAGGTTAGCACAACGGCGATGATCGCAACGTTGTCTCGGACTAATCAGCAGACTGGGAATATTATCATGCGAGTGAAGATCGCGATTCGTTATCACCATTACCTACTACGCATCTTCGCATCTTTTCTGTTATCGAGACCGGAGGCATGCGATAGGTGCATGCCTTCGTATGCGTTATCCGAGTCGAGATTTGGTGAGCCTCGTGTTTGATAACAAATTCCACATTTTCTACGTACGCTGTCTATGAAAAAGAATTCCGCCGGGAATATTTGTTGCAATTAACAAAGAGCGTGCACAGTGATGACATTTGATTTGTTAATCCGATCTGATAAATATTTTTGTAATAAATACCGATAAGACAGACATACGACACCGATGACCGGAAGTGGAGAGATAGTCTTGGATGAAGTGTAATACACTTCTGATTTCGCGTTAGAATTTCTTGATTACCGATTAGTTATCAAGAGCTTATCGTTTTTTAGAAGGAAAATATTCCTACGAAGCGAATGAATCACCAGCAGCTCTTCGCTCCAACAGCGAGAAAAAAAAATACCGAACAATATCAGATGTGAAATTGTAAAGTATGTCTAAAGAATTCTCTTAATATGCTGTATTAATTAGCGATTGCATAAGTTGTTAAAACTGTCAAGAGGAAAAACGTAGAAGATTGTGATCTGAATGATTTGTGACAATGTAGTCTCGAACGTGAAACGTGTGTTTGTATGTGAAAAAAGATCGTTTCATGCAAATTTAAAACATAGGCACAAAAATCGCAGAATGTTTCCATTTATTATACCGCTTATTCATTAGCTCACAAGATAATGGACATTTAAAACTGTAATTCATAAAGTGATACAACTATCACGACAGTATTATCGCACGTATTACATACGTTACGTTATAATTTTCGTGTTAATTTCATTCGATCGTTAATTACGCTCGTTATTGCGGAGGATTCAATTACGCGTTTGCGTTTGTGTTGACGAACGTTATTGCAAGAATATGTTGACGTCAACGACAAGGAAAATCAAAAGTAAAACGTAATCATTTCTACTTTGTGAGTTGGGTTACTTGATCTCGCATTTTTTAATCTTGTAATAAATTCCTAGGTGCTACTAGATGTTTAGAAAATACAACACGGTCTTATTAAAATGCACAGGTACTGCTATTAATAAAATTTTTATGTGGCTAGACATGCGGCCGGTTCGTGCAATCCGCAAGGTCGGTAAGTCTTAAAGGAGAACGAGCGATATCGCGGAATAAAACGCGGATCGATACGTAGGCATGTCGGCCGATGAACTGGCGCTTGTGCTCGAGAAAGAGGGAAAGAGAGAGAGGGAGAGAGAAGTTTAACTGTCCGTGATGAGCGATCTGTGTGTAAAAATAAGTAGAAATAAGAAACGAGCGTAAATTAATCCTTATCCGGTCGAATGAAATTCCAACGAAAAAAAATAGCGAGGGCAATCCATTAAGCAATCCTTTTGATATTTCTCGATTATTCTCCATTAATTTCAATGATAAGTATAATTTATTGTTTATATTGAAATTAATAGAACTCGGCTATAATTTCGTGTCTTCAGAAGCGTACATACAGATACTCTCCGTGTGAAAGTAAACGATTCGCCCCAGTCATTGAGCAATACCGGGAGCGACACCGCCCTGTTCTCATGAATTTTTTATGGGACGAAAATAAATTATTTCTCATTGCGCGCTTGTTTGTCCTTTGTCCTAATAATCAAACGTTTTTCGACGTAGGTCTATTTATAGTCGATGAGCTGTGTGAAGAATATTCCGTGACAACTTTAAGAGTAAAAACGAAACGGAACGATTTATGAGTCGGAGAAAATATCCTAATATTCAAGTATTTTTTATACAATATATACTTTATATAATATATAAATTATACATTATATATACAATATATTTTATATAATATATAAATTAATTTATAAAAATTATATAAATTATATATACAATAAAAATAATTATATATAAAATATATATACAATATATATTTTATATAATATATAAATTAATTTATAAAAATTATATAAAAAATTAACATAATATATAATTAGGGATATTATATAAAAATAATTTTTTGCAGTCACCATTCATAATTTGCGTAGGAAAGCTCTTTCTTTTAAGTTAAGAATTCAATTGTACGAAACTGTTATTAGACTTTTCTTACGTCAATATAAATGTTGCGATGATATTTCACACCGATACACGTAGAATTCTTCTGCTATAGATTTACTATATCCTCATCAGCACTATCGATTTTTTAACGACATCAACGTGGGAGGTTATTCATGAACGTATACACGAACGTAAATGTCAAGCTTTATCTATGGGGTCACCGAAATCGTTGGATAATAAAAAAAATAACTTCTTTATCGAGACGAAGAGATTAATGAGACTTATTAATGATAACGATTCTTTTATCTTATAATCCGTAACAACAAATTGAAATTGTTCTCCAAGTTTCCTATGCTCCCGACACTCCTTTTTCTGAATTCTGTACGTGTCTTTTCAATTTTCGCCGTAACGATTTTCTGTTATTTCCGCGATATATCGACAGGTATCGTAAAATATGCTCTATTGCGAGAATAAGGACGCGACAGGATTCGCTTGCGGCCCTCCTGTAACACTCGCAGAAATTAACTCGAGGACCCTCCGAAATCTTCCGCCCTTTCAACATCCGAGTTTATTTATTAGGTTTTGAGTGTTTTTCTTTTCTTTGCCGAATTTCGCCGGCTTCGACGCGTCACGACTCGCAGGAATAAGGGCGCACCCGGAATTTACCTACGTCGAGAAGATCGATGAGGAACGAGCTCCGCTCCACCTCCACGCGCTGCGCCGCGCTCAGCTCAGCTCCGCTGCGATTTTCGCGAAAATTGACAATTGTTCACGAGATATTTTCTCGAGACACCTGTCCCTTGTCTCTGCTGGATTGTCGTTGCCTCCGAGGAAAAGCACCTCGCACCGGCGACACGGAGAACGTGACGTGAGCTTCCCTGCAACCCTGCTCTAACTGGCGGATTTTCACTATGACGACGCGTGACGACCAAGCGACCAGTGACGTAACTAGAGTAATAAGGGCGCAGGAGTGTCTCTCGCTCGAATGCACCCTTCTTCCTTTGCTCTCATCCTAAATCTTTCTCCCTATCATGCGAACATGTAATTATACTTGCAGTATAATTATGTTTGTAGTAATTATGATTTGCATAAATCGATGAATGTTATAGATACGTTTTTAGAATGTCTTTTAATTTATAATTGCTTTTCTTTGGAAACCTCCCGAAGCTGATAGCTTTTGAAGTATCTACTAACGATTAAAATAAGGAGCGTAAAAAAATATTATCCTTTAGGATAATAATATTAAAAATAACTAAAAATATTATTCTTTAGGATAATATTTTTCCTTTAGGATAATATTTTTTTCTCTTAATTTGCTTCCGTAATTTTCGCAGAAGTAGTCAAAGTTAAAAAAAAATATGTTGTCATTTTGATGGTTATTATTATTGCTCCGATCTAGAGCGATTGAATCATAGATATAAAAATATAACTGACTTATAGAACTCATGAGATTGAATTTGAAGGACAAATCTAACATGTGATATTACATGTGGGTCTTGTAATTAGAATGTAACACAAAGTAAATATCTAAAAAATTTTGATTTTTTTTTATGTTTTACTTTTAACGTATTTATTTTCGATGAAATATCTGAAGACACCTTGTATATCTCTCTGCTCGTCTTCTGTTCGTGAATTGAACGGAACGGAGTCGTCATGGTGGGTTTTGAATGAAATGGCTGAGACACGCCGGCGCGATCTGTGTGTGCAGCGAATAATCATTGGCCGCTTCTGACAACTATCGAAGTTGTCCACGAACGTTATGAAAACGTGGTGTCGTCAAATTCGTATCATTTAAGTTTTGTTACGAAACTCCCATTGATTAATTTTGAAATTAAACAAATACTGTAGACAAAAGATGTTTGATTTAGTTTCTAAAACCAAAAGATATTTAAGGATATTATGAATGAATGGGAGAATTTGAGAATTTGAGAGTTAAGTGACACAATTTTTGACGAATTTGAAGATGCGAAATTGAAGTCTCAAATATTGAGAAATTTAAAATGGTACAATTGAGATGTGTATATAAATTTAAGAAACTTTTACTGATTACTATCAAATACGTATAAAAAATTAAATAGACAAATATAATTTTAGCAAATCGCAGAATTCAACAATTTTAAAATTGAATATAAGCATTTGATGAACTCGAAAGAACACAAAACACGAAGTTGAGTCTTTGACTCAAAATTGAAGTCTCCCCGAAAGATCCAAAATTGAAGTCTCAAATATCGAGAAATTAAAAATGGTACATGATTGAGGATTGTATATATTATAAATTATAAGAAAGAAATTTTATAATTGTCATCGAATATGTATTGAAAATCGAATAGACAAATAATTTTACGAAGTGAAAAATTCAACAAATTTAAAATTGAGCGCAACGTTCGGTGGATCTAAAAAGATATAAAACCTGAAACTGCAAAAGGTCAGATTGAGAAGTAAAAAATACCAGTTGAAGTCTACATATAAATTTGTCAAGAAGTTTACGATTGCTATTGAATACGTATGAAGTGTTTCATGTGAAAGGGAAACATCAAATCACCGATTTTGTTTATAATTGGTTATTATGCAGTCTTTGGGCCACTAAATACTGTTGTCAAACAATTTTGCAAAATATTCATTTTTTTCTTAGTTATATGCATTTGAAAATTTTAGTAACTTTTTTTCGAGCATTTATATGTCTGTTATTATTACTCCTACTAAAAATATCCGAATGCAATGTTACGTAAAAAATACTGAATTTTAAGAAAACAATGTCAAAAATTAAAAAATTTTAATTTTTCAATTGTTTATTTAAAAAACAATGTGTAATTTCAATTTTTCAAGGCGTAGAAGGTGACAGATTTAAACAAACCAATTTTTTTTATGTAATTGAAAAATATTTTAATTGGTGAAAAAAATTTCAGAGTGATATTTTGTTTTGTTATCGAATAATAAATTTTTAAAGATAGAAGTTAGACGGGCGCAGTTGCGCGCGTAGCAACTCAAGGACGCGAAGTCGAGGTTCGCGAAAATTCGATCGAGAAATACAAAATGTCAGGGATTAAAAAATCAAAATATCTCCGCGTCCGATGTCATTGCGCGAAGCGCCGGAATCGCTCGTTCGAAAATGCTAGATACGGCATTGCGCTTTTAATGACAACGGCGCAAGCGTCGAAGAAGCTGCCTTATCAACCGAGATGACATCCCAACGCAGGGAGGTCTCGCCTTGGCCGCGTCCGAGAAGTCGTCGCGTGAAAATGCCGGGGAACACCTTGCGGCCGCACGATCGTCGCGTGTGATCGTTTGCGTGTGAACTGTCACGAGTACAATCGGGGAGCGATCTTGCAATCGAAGCACCTGTCGGCGATCGGGAAGCTCATTGGGGAATCGGTAAGTCGGCTATCGATTGGTGCGTTTCAACGAGTGCGTATAACGAAGCGACAAATCGACCGCGTGCCTGACGAACGGCAAGGAATTGTCGGCGAATTGCGAAACAGCGCGCGTGATCGCAGCTATGAATCGTCGAGCGATTTGATAGCAATTGTATTCCGGTAATCGATTATGATGGACAGTAGCGTACGAGAGAATTAGAGAAGGTAATAGAATGAAGAGAGGCGGGTGAGAGAAACATATTTAGAAAGGATTTTTTTATGTGGAAAAAAATGATCTTTCTCTCTTTCGAGGAATCCTTCTCTCCCAGAATGTGAAAACCTTGATACCACGCACGTTACGATCATACATTTCTTTGTATTTTAATCACCATGATGTTCAATAATATGATAAAACAAAAATACCTAATTGCTGATAATAATATAAGAATAATATAAGAAATATAATATAAATAATATAAGAAAATAATTCTATTGTGTTTACGATTAAAGTTATCCATTCGGTTTGAAGATTTTAGAGATATAATTACGCGTTTGACAATGTTATCACGATAATAAATATCACATTTTTCAAATAATTTGTACATTCAATAAAATTTCTTTTCTTCTTCTCAATTACTTGAAAATTTACTCATTCAAGTTATTTCGTATGTGGGATGGAATTTCAAATTGGCGAAATTAACCTACTCAGAAAACGTATAACTTAGAAAACTCATAACTTAGAAAACGTATTACTTGCAAGATAGAATATCATTAACTTAATGTAACCAACGTATATATACTAAATTTGGCGACTGGAGTTGCGATAATTTAATTAGAATCAATAAATAACAAATTGTTGCTCCAAAGCCTTGTGTTCATGATACCAGAAACCGGTCCGAGATCTTGATCCAAGAAATATATAGCCAATCAACTTGTAGTTTTTATGGAAAAGAGACAATTTTATTGGCTGAACACTTCTCGGATCAAGATATCAGACCGATTTCTAATATAGTGGACAAGGCTTAATCCGAAAGCTAGATTTTTAACATTTATGTACATTGAATATTCGAGGAAGGCTAAAGTATCAACACTGATAATATAATGTGATTTATAGTAGTATCTGCTTAAGATAGTTCTAGAAGGTACTTCTAAGTTAATTTATTTCATGAATGCTGTTGATATATTTCGGACGATTAATCACTACGAATTGTTTATATATTCATGAATTTACAGATACTTGGCTTCATGAATTCAAAATCCATTGACCTTTGTATTTGCATATTCTTGAGATGGAATCTTTCGGTCTACAGATGGTTTCATAATGATTGTGACTTCAACAAGCTATGGGTTTAGATTTTAGATCTGTAAATTGTTTATTCGATGATTTCCACAAAATTGATAAATCATTTAAATAATTATTCAAAAGTGCTTTTGAATAATTATTTAGAAAATATTTCGTCCCATACGATTAGTTAGTTATTATATTTTATGCAGATAGTTATATATAAATTATTCTTCAAATATTTTTAATGTTTTTAACTAAACGTCTCACTTTAATCTTATTTTTCATTTGAAATCACTTTCTATCAAATAATCTTGTGAACTCTTATAATCCTATTACTATAATTGTAAATATAGTAAAATAGAATAAAATTTAACAAGAATTTATTAAATACAATTTGCAACAATTATTATCAATTAGGTTTGCCATAGAATGTTTTCTTTCCACACAGTCACTGTGAATAATCTCACACAGGAATTTTGAATTTACGAATCTTCGATTTTTAGTAACGTAAACGTCGCAGTTTTAGTAACGTAAACGTCGCAGTTTTAGTAACATAAACGTTGCAGTTTAATTTCGTTTTTGCAAACTTGAATTTAATCGGAGACGATAGTTCATTACTTTTATTCGCGCGTTTAATCTGCCATGTTATTATTTTGAAAATAAATGTTTTTCAATCGCACTTTTCATACTCGAGCCGATTTTGACATTTGCAATTAATATTCCACTTTGTGGGAAATGTGTCGAATCCATTATGGGAAATGTCCATTGCATCCAGTATAAATACCCGCATTCGTGTCTGATTATTATCTTACTCCCATTACTAACGTTAACGATAGCGGAATACATCACAATGTTGACATTGCGTTTATTGAATGAGAGCGAACTCTCTCTTTTAGGTATCTCCCTCTCTCTCTTTAAAAGACGTCATGAGTGACGTCAGACATTTGGAAAATCGATTAAGTATAGGCTCGTCCCAATTTTCGACCGAAAAGCAAGTTAACAAGTTTAACAATGGAGAGACGATAATAAGATTTTTACTTACAAGATAAAGAAATAAGTAAGATTTGTTTCCTTATCTATCTTATCCATGTATTTTTATATTCATATTGACCATTTTTTTCCTTTTTTTCCCATTTATATTTAATGTCTTATCTTTTAATCCGATTGTCTTAAATGTCTTATTTTTTAAAACAATGATAAAATAGTTTTACATGAGCCTGAAGAAGGATACTGCAACTTTTCATAAAGAAGGACATAAACTTTTGGTGACAGAAGCAGTTCGAAACTCACACAGAGAAAGCTAGCAGAAGCTGAGGAAAAAGCTAATTTAGCAATTTTAATTATTCCGTAATTATTTGTTTAATTACGGAAATGGCTTATTAATTTGCGGTTAATGGATATGTGTCACATATGATGCGACCTCGGAGATTCTGCGTGCCGAGCAACGCAATTAGGTTCGCGCAGCTGAATGATGAAGTACGATAAACCGCATATGTCCGTTACTAATTATAGTTTGCAATAATTAGAAATTGAGACTCAAGAAGCGTGGTAGATTTATTTCCCGCGACAGTGTCTGTGCCTTCATAACGAGAATTCTTTTAGCGATTGTAAATACGTTATAAAATTAAAAATGCAATAAACTTTCGAAATTGCGCATGTTGCGACAAGAGAAAGCCCTCGAAAATTATTTGTCATTTATCTCTCACTTTTGAATTCGTATGGATTTTATATTTCGTAGGAATTTCGCTTCTATGGACTTTTTTCTATTTCAAGAGCTTTTTCAATAAAATTGTTAATTTAAAACACTTGACTTTGCAATTTTCAGTTTTTTATTTGATTCTATAATTTCCTAGGTGTATAGATATTCAGAATTTTCGTTCTATTTCCAGAGTTTTGTTCTCGCGAAATTTTCCAGTTCTCTGAATTCATTCGTGTCCCGTAGACTTTTTTTTTAAACAAATGGTCCTTGATTTAATTAATTTATTGCATATGTAGCGAAATTCTTTTATTTCCATATAAGATGTTCAGTTCAGTAACAAGTATATTTAATATATAAATGTAATATACAATATAATATATACCGTCTTGTTGAGAAATTGTTGAAAAATTATCCATTTTTTAAGAAATACAAGATATACAAGAAATACAAGATATAGATAGTAAGTACTTAAAACAGTATTTTAGCTGTAAACGAACGAAAAACAGTTTTTATAAAATAGAGTTTTATACATTTAAATATATAATAAAATCCTATTTTAGAGTTAGAGTAATTTTAAGCGGATTTTATTCTAAGTATCTTGTTAAGTATGTTTTTGATTAGGATAATCTTTAATTACATAACGATAATATTTTAAAAAATGTGACGCAATTAAGTTTTAATTTAATACATTACTTTCTTATTTTTTGATAAAATATCGCTCTTACTAAATACGCACACATTTTATATATTTAACTTCAAGAGAAAATAAAGTAAATATAAAGGAGAGATCTTTAACGTTAGTAGCTGTAAAGCATCTTCATATTACAATAAAGCAGTACAAGTCCCTTTTTGAGAATTCTAACGACAAAAGAGATATTCTTGGAGCGATATATAAGATTTCATGCACTTTGAACTTTTTTGTGCGCTTCATGTGTATACTTTCGTGTAAATTTCACTACGACGAAAACAGGGGGAGAGGAGAGGAGGATTCATTACGTTCAACTATTAGAAAGGATCAGGGATGGGAAGTGAAGAAAAAAGGAAGTGAAGGAGATTAACGAAGGAGATTAACATTGAAGCTTTTACGAGGCAGATCGAAACTCATTTGCAGTCAACAACAAATTAGTACGTAAATCTTTTATGCGTCGTACACATTTCGGACGGATGTTGGGGTCACACCGGGGAGTGTGCCTATCCTCGGAGGGTGGAAAGGAAACTTCGACCCGCCCTTTTGAAATGTCAAAGGTTGCCGCGCAAGTCGCATCGACGTATCCTCGTTTTCCCAGGAAGCAGCCCTGTGCGAACGACAGCATTGTTTCTCATACAGGATAATTCGCTATTATTCTGCGAGAAAACAAGTAAAAACAAATAGAAAAATAATATTTCTGATATTTGTTTAAGAAAGGTTAACGCGAACTCGAGATCAATAATAGGTTTCGAGCATTTATTTGGAATATATTCATACATATTTATCAATAAAACAAATAAACATCGACGAGCGGCGTCAGCGGGACGGAAATCGTGCATAATTCATGATGAATTTCCATTCCGTCGAAAATCAAATTTACAAAGTTTAATCGAATAAGAATCGTAAATCACTCTCTCTCTCTCTCTCTTTCTTTGTATATAGGTCAGTACTAACAAATGCATTTTCGGGGGAAAATTTTTATAAAAAAAGACCTAATTGATGGCCAATACTTTTCTGGCAATCGTGCAAATAAAGTTAAGAGTGGGCATTCTTATTTTATCGGTAAAAAAATGTCTGACGGGGTTAATAATAATCTCAACGATCCGCCGTGATCGATGCTCGGAGCCTTTGGTATTTTCGCACAATTATTGTATTAATATCGTACCGGAATATCCGCTTCTCTCGAAAGGTCAGACCGGTGACATTACAATTCCATCAAATTCTGAATTTCCCATTCGTCGGCCGCGGCGTGAAAAGACAAATATTCGCGACATCTGAGGGACGTAATTAAATGCCACGCGAAAGATCCGAGGCGGAATTAAAGCGCAGCTCTTTGCCGTCGGCAAAACAATTGTGCTCGCAAACAATTTTATTTTCCTTCGCTCGATATTCAATCTTTATGGGAATGGAAGGTCAAATAGAGTTTCTTGGCGCCGGATATTGCGACTAAATTTAGGTATGCCAGGCCTCAGTCACTGCTATCGCTTTTTTAAAGAAGCGCTACAAATCTATAATCCTCTTTTCATCTGTATTAAATTTATGATATTAGTACAACTTTGCCGATTTTTTCGATACAATTTATTATTGCATCATAAAATAACAGGTAATTTTATATTATGTAATATAATATAAAATTACCTGTTATTTTATGATAATATATTTTATAATATATGGTAATATTTTATAATAATACAGTAATTGTATGCTCATATTTCGCAGTACGGTCTTTTAATTCCAGTGCACAATAATAAGTCATACTATTATTGTGTTCAGACGAGAGAATTGTTTTGACGAAACAAATTTTTCATAATTAAAACAAAATCATACTTAATTCTCGTGTCGCGTGAAACAAATATGGAAATGTTTTCCGCGGGAATTGTAAAATGCAGGTAGCAGACTATGTACTGGCAATGTAATCCTTCTTCTTGTCGACAAACAATTTTTTGTTCCATTAAATTACATTTCGATTTAGCATTTAAATCATTTTCAAGTAACAAAAAGTAGTAGATTGAAAGTTGTAATATTTAATGGAATAAAAAATTGCCAGTTTGTCGACAAGAAGTGTCGCGTTGTCAATTTTCACAATAAGAAAATTTTGAATTTGTTTACTATTGACTTCCGTTCGGGTCAGACATAGTGGCATGTCGATAAAGTGCGGATTAAGCGGTGTTCCCGTTTATCACGTGACGCGTCCATTCGTGAGTGGCGTTCTTCGCGTTTAAGTGTACTCCGCCATTAATCTCAACTTCCGCAGGGATTAAACGGAACCACATTTTCTTCGACGTTTCGTTAGATTCACGTCGCCGTAGTAAAGCGTATCGAACCGTTGCTTTTAAGGTTTCACAGACAATGTTATTACAAAACTAAACCCAAATGTGTATCTCTGGATAACGTGTGTTGTAAATCAATTCTAAATTTTCTTCATTTTCTATTATTTTACATACATTTCTACATTTTGAACTCGCGCGCTAATTAAACGTCTGGAAGCTTTCTCTGGATATTAGCTAATTCAATTTCATCTATACCGGATTTTCCACATTTGTTTGTTCATTTTTCTGTTCCTAGTCATCCACGTGTCAATCGACTATTGCGTGAAAGCCGGGTATCAGACTGTGCATTGAAGATTGAGGTTAGCGATTAAAGATTGTCCAATCACACTATAAGATTGCGATTGATTGCGATCTGCATTGAAATTAATAATATGGTGGTCAAAAGATAATTTACTAAATTGTTTATAACTTGTTTATCTGCATATTATATAAATTACTGCATATTATATAAATTATTTTGTCAATAATGTTAATTGCTTTGTTGATATTGTACTAACCTCTTTTGCTTTGTTTTTGCACAATGTCACGTGTCTATCATCACACGACCAAAAAAATCACCAAGTTATTGGCTAATATTGAGATTGGGGATTAGAAAAACTAGACTGAGCTTTAATTTCAATCTGTAATCTTAATCTTTGCCTTCTTTGTTCTGATTGGTCAAAATCCGGTATCCAATATGTAATCTCAATGCAATCTCAATCTTCAATGCATAGTTTGATACCGGCTTGATAATAAACTGATAACTTCAAGAAGAGTGACATTTCCCGTGGCCAGAATCTTTAAATCTCAGCTGTGCCTTTCACCCCGAATTTCCCTCGAGAGAATTCAAAGACAGAATCAGGAGGATTGGTACACGATAGGCCGATACCTGAGGTATGATGTCGTTCGTTCGTATCTGGAGGCCGTTCGGTTTGCGGTGTCTGACATTCCGGCGGAAGCTCGGCACGTTCGAGAGATCGAAGGACTGTGACTCGCAAACCGTACCAGAGATAGATCCCTGCACCCCTCCGAGGAATGATGATCCTCGCTGCGATCCTTACCAACCATGCTCTTCGCCGAGACCGCCGTGTCCTCCTCCCGAGCCGCCAACTTATCACCCGCACGCCGGTAACGTTGGAAATTCCTCCACGCGCGTATCTCGAACTTTCTCGATAAATTCGCGACTTGGTGCACCAGGAATCTTGCGGTGCCGAGATTTAGGTGGGTCGAGATTAGAATTGCGAACGATGATCTATCGAAACGGAGGACATGTACGTACAAAAAAATTAGAGGGGACAGAGTCATGTATCCCTGGATGTTACTTTGGAAAAATGGAGCTCCGTTTAAATTACTATAACTTTTGTTCATTACGTATAAATGTATAAAAGATAAAATATTTATTTTTTAAAATACGTAAATTAAATACAATATACGATGTGCAAGCAAAGTTATTAAGTATCATACGAAAATTACGTATAAATCACACATATTTTGATTCAAATTTATATTTTTCCCAATTAAAAGAAAATTTGAGTACACTTAATTAATGTTATCAATGGTAACTCAAAATCTAATTAATTTGCTTTATCTTGATATTTATAAAGAATATTTATAAAGAAGCAATGGATTGAGAATCGAGTGCTTAGCCCCTGTAATTCAGTTTATCGCCGGGAGAGACACGAGTACGAGTGCCATTAATTTCACTGTGGAATTTTAAGCGATACGCGTTAATCGTATATAAATAATAATAACAATGCAACCGATTGTCAGCGCAGATCCACGCAAACTCACATTTTGGCGTATGCTGTCGCTGTGCGTCGCATTACCTCTGGTCGTGATCATGTCGGCGGTTACTTATGCCCGACAGCGAGAAAAAGCGAGGGAGCCGAGGGAGCCGTTCCTGAATCTTCCATATATGTGTCGTCGGACTAAGGTTCTAGTCGGCCCCATTTATCAGAACTGTCACGAGAAACAGGACTTAAGAAATTTTTCTACCGTTATGATCCGGCAGTTGCATGAAGGCTATCGCGTAAATACGTGCCGTTTTGTAACTACAAACGGCGAATTTTGCGGTCGATTCTTCATCAGTGAATATTTAATCGTTGCCGCGGTGATCGCAGGCATTTTGTGTACAAATTATTGCAGCTCAATCACGGAGCAATTGCATTGCAAATCGCTCATTTTCGAATTTATGTTGCGTTCAATTAAATTGATAAAATATGAAAATGCGAGATATAATTAATTTGCCGTTGAATCACACAGTGTTTAAGACTCATTATTCAGATTGCTTTTGCAGAATTTTTCCAAATTGATGAAGCATGAACGATGAACGTAAGATGCAACACTTGCTCCCTTTAAATTCACAATGAAAGATTAGTAAATCAGATCTTCGAAAATGTTATTCTTCAATTATTCAACACGTGAATGGTTAAGAAGTCTGCACCCTCATTAATTTTTTTCTTTCAAATTTTTCTTTCAAGATGATTGAACATTGGCGAACAAATTTGTTGGAAATTTATATTCGGTCATTCAAGTACTACGGTAGTCTATTATGTCTCTTTGAGACTGCTAGACTTATTTTCTCGGCAGTCTCGATTATCGACTAATGAAGACCCACAATTTCACTGATCTTACTTCGGTTTTCCTGTACTATAAATTTTATTATACTTTTTGTTGTATTTCGTAAAATTTGCAAGAGATTGAACGATGGAAGAAAGTTAAATCTCTTTTGGATTTGTAAACATTTTCCAGTTTTATTACATCCCTCTTGAGCTTTTTTTAACGATTCGATTCAAAATTAATTTGTTTGTCTAGAAACCACAAAATTGATAGCGAATCGATCTTGATCGAATTTACTTCGAAAATATTATTCTTCGAATATTCGGTGCGCGAGTGACTTAAAAAATCTGCATGCGTTTCATTTTTCTTTTAACAGCCATTTCCTTGGGGCGATGGAAATCACACGTTATTCCATAATCCCGTGAAAAATCCGGTGCCGCCGCATGGTTATGAAGTCGAGGATCCGAATAAAATGTTCAAGAAGGCGAGCAATTAGCAGAAGCGTGGGAATAACTTGAGCCTGCTGGTGGCAGCTGGAAATAGCAGCGAGACGACTGCCGACACGCGGCGGTCGTTTTAATTTTTAATCGGTTCTTGTCGCCCGAGAGAGAGAGAGAGAGGGGGGGGGGAAGGAAAGAGAGGTGAAATATTCAATTTTAATTAAAGCAAGACTTTCGGTTATGTAAGATAGTTCGTTTACTCACGTAATGCACAATTTGATGACATTTATTTATTCGAAATTGTTATGAAAATAATTGTTTGAGATCGCTTTATAAAAATTTCAATAAAAAAAACTCCCAGTGTTGCTCTGTTAAAATCGTTTCTCTTTTACATTATTATATCTTCTTCATTTCTTCAAACCGCTCTTTTTTTTGCGTATTCTGTAGATTATTTTATTCGTCTCACGACTGTATTAAGTTTAAGTAAAGTTTAAGTAAAGTTTAGGAATTAAGGAGCAACAACAAGTTTCTCAAAATTTTGAGATTTCGTAGTTGCCGAAGAAGGAGATCGTTCAAGGATGAAACTTTGGTTTGGAACAGGTCCCCTTCTCCCCTCGAAAGACGAAATATTTTCAAGATATCTCGCTGTCTCGAATTAAAGCGCCGAAAGGGTTAAGATGACTCCGGCGACGATGAAACGTGCACGCTGGAGTCGCGGCGTCGCGACGCCGTTTTCAGTCTCGCCTTTTCGCGAGGGTTCGCCGGCGCGCGAGTGGCGCAGCTGGTCTCGCGCCTTCTTGGCCGTTCGGGGGCGATCAATAGACGCCGGGTAGCGGCGGAGAACGGTGGTTGTCCGGGCAGTGGCGAGTTAACCACCCCAGCGTCATATTTCTATTATCTAACGACAATCTCCGGTATCACGTCTCCATTATCTGGAAACGATCCCCGGCGAGATCTCACGTACATATATCCGCTACGCGGATATGGAGGCAGAGTTATCTTTGAGCCGTCATTGCGGAATCGTCACGTCACTCTCCATTTCGGAGACACGCATACAAGCATCCGCAAATATGTCGATCGTCTTTCGTATATTTTGTGATAAATGATAAAGTCTGGTCAGCGTGATCGGAAATTTTCCAAAACGGGAATTCTTCAGTAAATTGTTTTCATATTACACGTCTTTTCTTTTACGAGAAATATAATACTAGTATACTTTTATATATGTCATAAATTATGATACAATCCTTGGCACAAAAGTATACCGGTAATATTGTAAAATATAAGAGCGTTATAAATGCAGAATTTGAAAGCTATTCACATACTTAAACGACAATATATTACTTCTCATATGTACATGTATATAAGAGAATCTCTTAAACTTTCAATAATTAAGAGAGAAAAAGGTAATCGCAGTGTTCAATCACGCCGATATTTAAAAACCTCTTCAATTACGTCACGTGCGTAAGTCGTTACACGCCTGCTCTTTGTTGTAAAATAATATATTTGTTCATTGGCGCCGTTTAATTTACGGCCCTGCCCGCGGGCTCGTCGGGTCGCGAGGCACGAGCTCCGATTGGCCGTCAGCGATTTCGCGGGTTCGACGAGTCGCGCGTGCGATCGCGCCGCCAATCGAGTAGCCTCCTCCGCTTCGTCGTCAGTCGGTAGCGACGCGTCGCCGTGTTCGTGTGTCGTGTATGTTTGTCTCTTGGTCCCGTCGCCGTCGAGCCGCCCCCTTTAGAACCCTTCAAACCCGTCCCCGCTGTGACATCACTCGCATCATTCGACGTCATTGTTTAACCTTTCTACCGGTAAATTAGACTTTTTCCGCCAAAAGCCACTTTTTTCGAACCACCGTGTGTTTCCTTCCTCTTCATCGAATCAACATGAACTCGTGCGATATAAGAAAGAAAGCTACGAATTAATTTTCCTTAACTAATTGCGACGCGTGCTATTTTCATATCTTTATTCTCTCCAATATTGAGATTTAAGGAAATTGTTGAATTTAATGCTGCCACGGTGCTGTATCGTTACTCGTACGACCGGTTTCGAAAAGGGTTGTAATGAACGTGACAATGCATTTTCCACTCAATTGTTAATTGGTACAAATAGAGGATAAAAAATTTCTCTATAAAAGCTTATTAATATTTATTTATGAGATGTGTACATTTATGATACTGTCCATTGACTTTAAAAATCATGTTTAAAGGAATTATTTACAGAGATTTTTCAGTATTTCCTCATAATATATTATTAACTAAAATAATTTGCTTTTACATTTTATTTATTGTCATTTTAATATTTATTCTTGATTAAATTAACAATTTTATTTGCAACGCTTTATTTCTGTGAGTGTTATACTACAGTTATACATGAGTTTTTACTAAATTGTTTTTATTATATATAAATATAATAAAAATGATTTAATAAAAAAAATTGTTCAAAGGCGTAGAGAATAAGAGTTATTCAGTTTATTCACTGAAAATTTACGCTTCAGGATCAATGAATTGAATTCCGTTTCGCAATTTATCGCGCTTGTGTGAAGCGACAAATGGGGCAAATTTGGGGATTAAAGGATCAATTATCGTGCGTTTTCAGTGAGCGTGATCGCTGAAAAGCTCTGAAAAACGGAGTGACACGCGTGTTCTCTAACAGTCCCACATATCACTCTTCCGCGAAGCGGAGTTTAATCGGAACGTGAGGAAGATGTAAAAATTCGGAAGTGTCTCTCTCTCTCTCTCTAGAAACTACGTCGCACGTCGGTGGTGCCGTGAATGATACGTCTGACGTTATCATCGACATCCTCTCGCTCGTACAAAGTGCATTTGTGCGGAGCTCTCGCAGCACGGTGATTAAAGTTTGTAATTTCGTGTGGGTGGACATATGTTCGCGCGCATATATGTTTATAGCGATCGCAGTTTCAAGCGACCGAATCTTGCGGGAGCCGATCTGTGCCACGTAATTACCAGCTGCTAATTTCGTGCGTGGCACAGATCGGTTAAAATTTAAGTATGTACGAGTTTCCGGGGCTAACCGGCGTATAAATAAACGTTTTGCGTAACATTTTGTTTATTGCTTCTGCCTGGATGCGAGAGTGCGGCTGCTTCGTATCGTGAATTATTTGCCGGAAATCGGTAATTTTCAGTCAGTGGAGCGATATTTTTCACGTGAGATCAGGACGGTGGAGAACGAATTACGATGCGACACCTTTGAAGGTTGTGAAATTAATAAATTGTATAATAAGACAGTAATAAAAAGTACAATAAGACAGATGTTAACGTGCGTTTTTCATCTGCATACTTGTAATAAAATTCTACGCTTGAGGACCCAAATCAGAAGTCGAAACGTTGTGATTTGTTAGTAAAATTGGCCAGACGGGTCGAATAAATTGAAATCTGTTAATAAATCTGTCTTCCTGTTCAAGGTCAAAAACGGTAGACATTTGAAACGCAATGATCTTTTTAAGAGATGCTTGCCTCAAGTCGAAATAAGAAATAAGGAGGAAAACGTTAGAGGTATTGGCGTTACGTAATAATTTATATAGTTATTGACGGTGTGATTAACAGTTCTCGCGCTCGAAATACGTGTAAATATTTCATTATTCAATACGATTTATTCAATACGCATTACTTCATTATTCAATGCGCATAACCCATTGTTGTTTCGCTTAGAGCTATTAATTACGTACCAAGGCCATGCTCACTTGTATCTCGATAAGTAGATATTGTTTACCGAATGCGTTGATAAAAACTCAATTATGTGGTAGATGACAAACCGGAATCTTTTGTTCTTTAGACACGGGTTTATCGTTCACACGATGGCTATTATGACTACTTTTATCTATGACTAAGCACCGGAATTACGAATATTTCCGGCACAGTAGAGATTCGCGTCAAAAAGGATGCGATATTTATCGCCGAACTCGAGTAGCAACTTGCGATACGATCGACGTGGTTTGCACACAATGTGCATCACGCAATCGAGACGAGCTGTTAAAAAATTTAATTCAATCAAAGAAAGTTCAGCGGCGCATAACTCGGGTATAATAATAGTTTCTCGGTACTTATCAATTTCCTCCATTTTTTATTTTTTTTCCTAAGAAACGAGCCGTTAATTAATGTCGCATGTCTTATTTCCAATTCTAAACAGTTCTTTGATTACGCTTTTTTAATAGTTGAAAGAATACATTATTGTTACGCTCAAGTTTTATCAGCATTTCAATATTACGTGAAATTCATTAACCTTGTAGAGTATGAATTTTTTGTGGCTATAAAAAAATTTATGTAACCTGAAATCAACAAATATCACTTTCTAGACAAATTAACATTAAAATGAGAGAATTCAGTATTTTTAATGATGTTTTTTTTATATCTCAGGAATTGATAACCGCTACCAAGAATGTTATTAGTTATACAACAAGAAAACACGTTATACAACAAGATATATATACGTCACTTTTTTTGTGATAAAAAATTCATAAATAAATCATCAAGATATTGATATTTTAGTATGTTATGTTACTTCAAAGTCACACAGGCCTCTAGAGGGTTCAATATGATTGCTTGTAAAAATATAAGAGAGATATAGATAGCATAATAGAAGAAATTATTTTCTTTCATGTTCGCCTTTTATCTTTCTCTTTTCTTACATTTTTCGTTAATGCTTTTTTTCAAAGCGCAGCCATTATCCTCGAGATTTTAGAAAAATCTATTATCCGATACGAATGCGTGAAATCGGAGAATTCTCGAACATTATCCAGCTAGCGGGATCATAGCTGGTACTTTGAATTCAGATTGAATCCAATGTAACGTGATATGAAGCTATCTTCTTTCTACCATTGCAGAGGATTACACTTGACGAAAATGGAGACGTCACTTGTGACTCCCGGCGAGAAAGATCTCTCGAGGTGTCGCGAAGACGTCGAATGTAGCAGCGTTTGGTATTTCTGAAGGGGTGATGCACTTTGCGAAGATGCACGGGTGATACAGGACAGGCGCCGACAAAATGTTGATCAAGGAGTATCGTATACCATTGCCTCTCACGGTAGAGGAGTATCGAATCGCTCAGCTATACATGATAGCGGTAATTATCGCAATTAACCAGACGATACCCTATCGTCCGCATCGCGAGAGAGGAGAATAGCGATTTAATATCTCGATTTACTTATTGTTAATCGAGATTCATTTATATTGCGCATGTTTTCAGCGAGAAACACACTTAGAGCCTGTTTCCTACGAGAGCTACTGGATGGCGAATTACAGAGAGTTTATTTTGGACGAGGCCGTAAACTTCTAATTTCTTTTTCTAGAAGTTTCAATTCGTCTATTTTCTGCAGAGTTTATTTGCGTTATTTTCTGCAGAGTTTATTTGCGTTATTTTCTGCAGAGTTTATTTTATTTATGATCGATTTTGCGATTTTATGTTATTTTATTTTATTTTATAAAGAATCACATTGAATAATACTGGTCAATTGTAATAAATTATGCATATTAGCCAGATAGATTATGCATACTAGTCAATAATAATTCTAACGCGATTAATTTCTATTCTATAATGCATTATGCATTCAAACGCTCGCTGATCCGACATCCTCTGCTACTCCGTTTTTGTATCCTCGCAATTATTTTGCGTCTATCTTATCTTTTTTCTTGTTTTTTTTTTCTATTTGCCTTCTTCCCGTGTGTATCCCTGCGCGACCGTTCTTCCATCTCGGTACAGATAAGGATAAAGATTTTATGGTCGACGGCAAATGCTTCTTAAGTGATCAATAACCGTTTGCTTTGTGTATATATATTCGCATAGAAAAAGTCTCGGGAGGAGAGCAAGGGTGCCGGTAGCCGTGTGGAGATAATCGAGAACGAGCCGTACAGCAACGGTCCAGGCGGCAGTGGGCAGTACACACACAAAATCTATCATGTGGGTAGTCACCTGCCGGGTTGGTTTAAGAGCCTCATGCCGAAATCCGCGTTGAGTGCTAAGGAGGAAGCATGGAACGCCTATCCGTACACCAAGACCCGCTACACGTGCCCGTTCGTGGAGAGGTTCTCCATCGAGATCGAAACCTACTACTTTCCGGACGGCGGCCACCAGGAGAACGTCTTCAATCTCACCGGCAGTGATTACAGGAACAGGATCGTGGGTAAAGAGGAAATTAGATTAAATTAGACGAACCGCGGAACACCGCTGCCATAACAGCGAAAGCAGTTGAAAGCAAAAATACTGTGAACTTCATGACGTAAAATATATGTATATATTTGTGACAATAGGACGAAATTCGCGATATTTCTCAAATAAATTTCTCGATAAAGTTGTAATTTTCATATAATTTACCGATTGTTATAGAATCATTGTAGATTGTTATAGCTCAGATCGTTTGTTCCTCGTTTGTTAAAACTGAGATAAGAGTGTTACGATTTTCCGAGCATTCAAAAGAGTTTTACCTTTTAATGACATTATAAACGACCGTTGACTTTAATAATTAAGAAATAACGTGGTACGCCACATTTACTCCTATTGATCCGCGACAATTTGTTCCCAAGACCTGATCGACATTGTCAAGGATCACGGGGCAGAATATGTGAAGGAAGAAGACCCTAAGTTGTATGTGTCGGAGAAGACGGGAAGAGGTCCGCTGGAGGACACGTGGCTGGAGGATTATTGGGCCGATGTGGAAGTATACATCCCCCTATTTCTTTTCCTCTTTTTTCTATCTCTTTCGAAGAATTTTACACCTATTCCGCTTAAGTAGTTTCACCGTTGATACATTAGCGATTCTCTCGCTAGGGAAAGCAACAGCCAACACCGTCGGGAAAGTCACTAATGTGCGCGTACAAGCTATGCCGAGTAGAATTCCGTTATTGGGGCATGCAAACGAAATTAGAAAAGTACATACACGACATAGGTTAGTACTGTTACGTGCTCACCACTCTGCCCTATCTTGCCCTTTAGATGCCGGGTATTTAACTCTGACATTTTTATCTCGAATGCGGAAACTACTTTTTTCATCGAGTCAATTTACTGGGAAGATTACTTCCCAGAAATGAGATCGGTTTTTCTGAAAATTCTGATATCGTATGCTCTCTCCTCCGGGATGAAATTGGAGAAACTTCAGCCTTGCCAATTTAAGTCCGCGTTTCTCTTCGTAATGCAAACTAAGGCTTCAATTGTTCGATACACAGAAGTGCAGACTTCTTGGAAATTGTGCATTTCGTCGAAAATAACAAGCCAGAAAGAATTTTTTCTTCAATATTGTACAAGCACAAAAAAATTTTGTATAATTTGAGATTTATTTTTAATTTAAAAAATCTTTAATGTTAAACAGTGATAGAATTTAATGTTAACATTAGAAAACAAACAGTATATAATTAAAATAATATATTATAGAAGTTACATTGCGAAGTTATAATTTTGTCGAAAAAAAATTGTCTAAAAAAATTGCACAATTTTTGACGCATTTTGTGTATTGTAACTTTGTATTTGTCTATTTTTCGTTTTTTTTATGAATAACGATACTTTGCCAAATTTGACAAAAAATATAAATTCTTAAGAGCCCGGCAGCTAAAGGGTTAATTCTTTCGATCATGAATCTTTGTTCTGTTAAAAAATCTTGTCTACTTTAAGTTGCTTCAAATTGAAAGCTAATCGCAGTATCTATAAAAATTTAAGCATTTATAAAAATAATTAATTGAATTTATTAGAACTGCTATTTCTATTGTAGAGCTCCAATATTTTTCTAGCTCTTTCGAATTTTGAACTTGAATTTTAACATTTAGATATTTGCTTATTTTTATACTCGTTGAAGTCGAAGCATGCGAGAAATAAAAATAGATTTTTAACGTAAAGATCTTTACCGTTTATAGATTTAAACGTATATTTAAGCTCTTCAAGCAGAATCGTAGCCTATTTTGTTATCAATTTCTTTCGTCTACGCATCGGGCATTGCCGTTTGTCGTTGGAGTAGCTTCTTCCTCTCCGTGACACACAAGAAGTCGTGATCGAAAGGGTTAATTTTAACCGGCGCACCCGGTCGGCCGTGCGTGAGACATATTAAGGTCGGTTCCAGCTTTGCGGAAGACGATGCTGCGGGCGCACAGACAGGCCTGGGCCTGGCAGGATGAGTGGCACGGTCTGACGATGGAAGACATCAGGGAGATCGAACGGCAGACGCAATTAGCGCTGCAGCAGAAGATGAGCGTGGGTGACTCGGAGGATGAGCTCGAAAACGAGAATCGGAGTGCGACGGCAACGACGACGACAACGGCGACGCCGACGAACGCGACGATGACGTCGGAGGAATCGGCGGTAGCCAAGACGCTGGCGGCTACTCTGGGCAGCATTGAGAAGAACGAGGAGGCGCAGAGCCCGCCGTCCGTCAGGAAGCCGTCCGATATCCCCATCATCAACACAGCGGCCAGCTCGGAGGGTGAAATCAGCCCTGAGGATTCGCCGATCGACGTGAATGAAATCAAGTAAGATCATCCCCGATTCTAATATCTTATTCGCTTCATATAAAATGCTGACAGTAGTATCGATGAGTGAACTTGCAAATGTATGCCTTCTGCGATCAAGATTTTATTTTTAAAAAAGATGGAGCCAATTTTTAAAAAATTTGTTTTTGATTATTTTAAACAGTGTTGGAACGTATGCAGAGTAATATATATTATTATACGTATAGAAAATATCCGGTAAATATGTACATCTTCTTGGTGAGAAGATAGTCTTGCCAATAAATTAAAGATAAAGAACAAATTTTTTGATTGATTATTGCATAACAGCTTTTGAGGAAAATGACTTTATGCAAAAATGCGGAAAATTTTTTGATTACGTACTCATTTAATATTTTCGTGTCTATTTTGTGCATAAAGCACTTGTTATGTATGATAGAATTTGTATTTTTATGTATTGTCATTATGTATATGTATATCAAGTAATATTTAATCATTATCGCTTTCATTATTCTCTTAAAATGATAAGATAATGCACTGTAGCGTTAATACTTTGTGGCTTTGACTGCAGTTAACAATAAAGAACTGTGTTCCGGGTGATAATAATGTGAATGATTATATTTTAATACAGACGATATTAAATTTTAATTTTCGCAACCGTTGACATTATCAGAAAATATGGCTCCGGATGGATGCCGCGTATGTTAACAGCGTTATTACATTTTGCAAACGTTGCGATATTAAATTTTGTTTATGGTTGAATTAACGTATTATTAACCAGAAAGAAATGATTTTTCTGGCTATTTTTTATACAATTATTCAAAATTTACCAAAAATAAATAACATATTAAAAATGAGAAAGAGAGAGGGGGGAAAGAGAGAGAACAAACAAGAAAAGGATAAATACAATCACAGATTTTATAATGATAATGTTATTTTTATCAATTTTAAATTCGCACGGTATTTAATCATGTCATCACTCAATCAGTAACGTTTGGACAAAAGAGTACGAGTTCAGTCTCCTGTCAGTAATGTGTTGACAAATTGAATTAAAAGCGAGCTGCGTTGTAGAAATACGGTCGCCAGTGAAAAAACCAAGAAGGGATGGATGAAGAACAACGTGCTCTTGCATTCGCCGAATTCGAAGAAGAGCTTCGACATCCAGATCGCGAACTGGAGGATGGAGAGCATCGTCAGGGAATCCGAATCCGGTAGCGACGACGAGTTCTTCGATTGCCAGGGTAAGACTGTTACGACGCATGCGTACGTATAGCATGCCTGTGATAATTTAGAGAAAACGCATTAACACGATTCGTAATAAACGAATGATAGCCGGATGATAATTCTGCGGCACGCTGCTTTCCGTTGTAGTGAGCCTTAATTAAATAAATGAATGAAAGATCTAACAATAAGACGAAATTATAAATGTTGAATTTGATTGGTTTAAGGAAAAGATATATTTAAAAGAATAAAAAATACCGAATATTTCAAGGAGTCCAAAGAGTCACCGAATATTATTCAAGTATTATTATTCACTGTCGAAATTGATTAACATAGAATGAATAATAATAATCTTGAGAAAGTTTTTGAAGAAATATTGCAAATTACTGAGTCATCATATTCTTTTAAAATATTTAAATATGACATTTAAGATATTTCTGTGTAATATATGTATAAATAAATTCTCTTGAAATATAAAACATCTTCTGTAGTCTGATATTAATATTGATGATTAATATTAATGTTTTATAAAATGAAATTTTTTGCTAATTCTTGTGAGTTGTGAAAGAAGTTATGTGAAGTTATGTGAAAAAAGTGTGTCTTGCAACAATGCATAGATAACTCAAGTAGAAACAACAGCATGTGCTGTGTTTTTATGTGTATCCTCTTTGTTTTTTATGTCGCACCCCCATACTGCAGCTGGGTTCATTATACCTGTTATACGCAAAGGTAGGACACGTAGAGTGATTAAGTAATAAGCGAGATAAGTTGCGAGGCGAGAGAAAGAGAGAAAGTGAGGAGAGGGGAGGGAGAGAGAGAAAGAGAGTTGTCATATACATGTCATTTGTGCAGAATTAAAGAATGGCCTTAAATAGACTATGCGATAAATCGGGCATTTGACACATACAAAAGTTGCATCTTTCGGTGTGACATGCGGCTAAGATTAGACTCGAGCATGAAAATCCGCGAAAAGTCCACATGCGGCATGCGGCAGCATGGCTACGTAGTAAAGAGACTTAATACTGATATATAGTGGCTAACGAAAATTAACTTGTTCTGCTTACATTAGTTAGAGTTTCACACAAGTTTTGCATTAGACAGAATAATACGAAATGACCTCTATATAATCTAGAATTCGAATAATTTATAATTGTAATTGAGCTTTTACTTATTATATATCGCAAATTATTAGAGAGAAATTATAAAATTATAAAATTGTTACTGTTTATGAGAGATTCCATGTTCTTTGAGATAATATTTTATGATATTAATTCATTATATTATTGCGAGTCCTATTTTGAAACATATGTAATTATTAATTAATTAATCGGGGAAAAAGCACATTGCATAAGCAGTGTTAACGTTTCTGATTACACAGAGGACTTGGAAGATAGCTCTTCATTAGCTAAATGGAGTTCTTTGGATCTTCTAGCAGAAGGGGAGGACACGACTGTGCGGACACCACCTGCGGCAAACGAACAAGGTTAATATATATTTAAAAATTATCCTCTTAGTGCATAAATGTAATAATTATTATTAAGCTTACACCGCAATATTTTTAATAAATAATTTTTATTTTCAAAATATGACAAAACGTAGAAAAAATTTAATTTATTAATTATTTCTCTTTATTCTTTTAACGTAGACGGTAATAATAAGGATTATTTCCCTATTTTTAGAGGATACAATATTTTCGCCTTCGTATCTACAACGTATCACCAATGAACGAAGCAGCAAGAGATTGCAGATCAGTACGTCGGCTAGCATCGACATGTCGTGTCCAGCATCTCCTCAACATTCTCCTACGCATCATCCATGCAAAATTACTGTTTTAATTATTGTGGTGCATGGTGGCAGTGTTTTAGGTAAGTAAAGACTTTTGTCTAATTTATATACGCTAATAATCTGTTTAAGAAAGTTAACATTATATAGATTTTTTATTTTGTATATAGTTTTAGATATATGTTCTTTATTACTTAACTTTTTATTGACATAGAACTTTTATTTTACATGTTTCTTTATTATATTTACGTGAAAAGAATTAACCAGGAAAATCAGCATGTATTAATATTAGAATCACATTTTTGTTTTTCAGACGCGAATGTCGATTTAACGGCGAAAAAATCAGACATAACAACATTCCGTGGAGCTTTTGAGTCCGTCATGAGACAGCATTATCCTAATATGGTCGGTCACGTATCCGTTAAATTCGTCGCGTGTCCTTCCATTTGCACCGAAGGTCTGGGAATTTTGTCAAGGTAATATGATTTATTTTTTCAAATGTCATTATGGATTTTACTATAATATTACAATTTCATTTTTGCGTAGCCTGAGTCCTTACAGCTTCGATATGTCGCCTTCATGCATGGACGCTCCGCAAGTGACACATGATACTATTCCGATCGGTGCGATTCCGCTGTTAGCGTGCTCGAGTTCCGAATATCAAGACACAGTGTCGCGCGTAGTGTTGAGTGCCAATCAAGTGTACCATGACTTCATTAAGAGCGATGAGGGTAAAGGTTTCAACGGACAGATCTGCTTTGTGGGCGACTCGGTGGGATCGATCCTGACCTATGACGCCCTGTGCAGGGCGACACAGCACTCAAGACACAGCAGCGAGAACAGTATTCTGGAAGGTAGCGGTCAGCAGAGTAACGATAACGGCGGATACGAAGATGGCAAGCATTTATCCGCGCCATCTCCTAGAAGAAGATCTTCCGGCACGGGGTGAGCAATTATGGTTATCAGTGACTAAATCTCTCTTATATCAATGACTAAATCTCTTAAATGAAGCTAAGGAAATTAGACAAAAAAGGAAATTAATATGTCGCGTGATCAATTATTTACATAGAGCATTGCTAATAAAATTGACCTATATGACTATAAAAATATTAATTAGTTCTTATTAACGTGTCGTTTGCAGAGACAACAAATTGGACTTTGAAGTGGGTGACTTTTTTACATTCGGTAGTCCGCTTGCAATAGTCCTCGCTTACAGAAAGATTACCGCGTCTAACGACAGGAATAGTTTTATACCCAGGCCGTTAGTCAATCAAGTGTACAATCTGTTTCATCCTACGGATCCCTTAGCCGCGAGATTGGAACCCTTGATCTCGGCAAGGTTTTCTTTGATCGCGCCGGTCAACATTGCCCGATATCAAATGTATCCGCTCGGCAATGGCCAGCCTTATCACTTATGTAAGTATATTAGGATTGCAAATAGGATTATGGAAGTGTAAGAGTAAAAGTTATTTCCACGCTTCAAGATTTGTAAAATTGAAAGAAAACAACTTTTTTAAAGCACATTGTAACTTGATTTCAGTGGAGACTATCCAAACCAATCCGCAACTGTTTGCTGACGGATTGAATGTTCCCAATCTACAAATGTCGCATTTAAGAAGATTATCCGATATATCATTACAAAGTACAATGTCAGGCATTATCGACAGTGTACCTTTACAAGCAGTGTCTGCCCGTAAGTAGAAATAATAATTTATTACAGTGTTATTTATTTACAATATGTGTCGGTTATAAAATCAACAATTCGTAAAAATTCGAAAGGGTGCTTCGCGGACGCAAGCATACACGGCTATCGCGCAACTATATTTTTTTGCAAGCACATACTCCGGAGTAACAAATTATATAACTATACGGCACTAAGGAAATTTTCTTCGAGCTGTCGCGTCCAATATCCTCCCCACAAGTTTGTGAGGACATAGGGATGCACCGTAGTATCGTTCACTGCTATTTTCTCTGAGCTTCGATTTTTTTCCTCTTATGGAAACACCTTCGACTTATACGTCATTTGGCGACCTTAAGCTTTGGAGGATGAAAAAGAAGGCATCCCCTCCTTTATAGCAGATCCTTGCCTCGGCCGATAATGAGCGCGGAAATTTTCTTAAAGTCGTCCGTTACGTCGGAGCGCTAGAAAGTACAGATGTGCGTCGTGGTAGTATGTGTTATTCGAGCTTGCGTCCACAGATCGTCCTTTCGAATCTTTACTGATTGTTAATTCAAAAATTTGTTTAGAAGTGCAAAATTGAATTGCAAAATTAAAAATGTAATAGTTCTTCTAAACAAGCATCGATTTTTTTTATTATTAAAAAAGCGAACCACCTTAGATAATGTCAATGTATACCGAAGCTTATTTTTTCGTTTCAGTGATGCAAAAGTGGTGGGGCACCAAAAGATTAGATTATGCGCTCTATTGCCCAGAGGGTCTCACTAACTTTCCTACAAACGGTTTGCCGCATCTCTTCCATGCTAGTTATTGGGAGTCTTCGGACGTGATCGCGTTCATTTTGAGGCAATTGAGCAGATTCGATTTGCCATTGCTCAATAACGAGGAAAAAGATCTCACTTGCTTCCGTCCAGGTCAACCCAGAGAAAAATGGAATAAAAAGCGTACCTCCGTTAAGATTAAGGTTTATTTCTTTATCTTAAAATTTAATATTTAACTGTTATTTTTACAAATAGTTCTTTATCGCATTGTTTACATCGACGTATTTCAGAATGTTGCTGCCAATCACAGAGCGAATGATGTCATCGTGAGGGAAGGTGCACCACAAGTATTAGTCGCTAGGTTTATGTACAGTTCTATTGATATGGTAACTTTAACAGGTATAAATAAAATTAAGAAAATAACTTTTTAAAATTAATTTTTTTTTACAGGAAGTGAAGTAGAAATTACTTTTGATATTTAACCAATATCAAAATGTAGTGTTTATAATAACTTATTTAACACACACACTTATCATTTATTATTAATAATAATAATTTTATATTGAAACCGATATCGCACAAGACTATGATATTAAATGTAAGATGAAAAATATTTATCATTACATCGCAGGTGAGAAAGTTGATATCCATATTATGAAAAACGCGCCGGCAGGCGAATGGACGTATCTCTCTACTGAGGTAACTGACAAAAATGGTAGAATAATTTACAAAATACCAGATGACAAAGCGTTAGATTACGGACTTTATCCAGTAAAGATGGTTGTAAGGTAATATATTTTTCTTTTTAAAGTTTAAATAGATATTAATACAAGTTGTAATCCATATAAATTAAAATTGTTATTAATAATTAAAATTAATTATAATTAACCAAATTAATTTAATAATTCCTCTAATTGAGGATTGAAATTAATATTTTATATTATATGAATAAAAGTTAAATTTGTAGATGAATAAGTGAGAACAATTAAGGATATAGTATAAATTATATATATAATATAAAAAAGCTTTTTATTTAACGAAGGAAATATAAATTTAATACAATACATGCGTGTTTGCGTTCCAGGGGAGATCATACATCTGTAGATTTTTTCATGGCTGTGATACCGCCGAGAACTGAGTGTGTGGTTTTTAGCATAGATGGTTCTTTTGCCGCTAGTACGTCTGTGACCGGTAAAGATCCGAAAGTCTGGGCTGGTGCCGTCGATGTTGTGAGGTGAACATATTATAAAGAAACTAGAACTAGAATGATTTTTGCGAATTACGTTTATCTCTTTATCTGTGAAATACAAAAATATTAAAAAAATAAAAACTTTTAAATTATTTTTGCTTAATATCTGTTTTTATCATAAAGTATTTTTTGCTGCATGTACATATAAGGGTTGTAGTTTAAGGTTAAATCTTTGTTTTTTTATTATTTAACGTAACTTCTATATAATATTAGGAAATAATTTTATTTACAAATATTTTCTATAACATTTTTTTATTTTAGATATTTTGTGCTTTGATGATAAAAAAAATCCCTCGTTTGAATGAAAAGATGTTATATAATTATATTTGGAAATCTATAAGAACATATTCTGTAAATTTACAATCTTTTCTTTTTTAGCGAAAAGCAGATGTTTAGTCAAATGCTTCTTTATTATTTCTTTTTAGACATTGGCAGGAACTGGGTTACCTCATCATTTATATCACTGCGAGACCCGATATGCAACAACAGACAGTAGTTTCCTGGCTGTCGCAGCATAATTTTCCTCACGGTCTTGTCTCATTTGCCGATGGCCTGTCCAGAGATCCGCTTGCCCACAAAGCCGCCTACTTGAATAAGCTTGTGAAGGTTTGTGCTTGCTGGTTTATACAGTTAACATGTATAACAATAGATTTGATAAATTAAATTCATGTATGATCAATTCTCAGGTGATGTGTACTTTTGTTTCTTAATCAACAAGTAAATCTATAAACAAATCATTGTGTTATTTAATTTGGATGAATATTTGGCGATTCATAAAAATATATATCATACAATACACTTCGCCGTTATAAGTACATCCATTAATCTCAAAATTGGTTTTTAATTCAAAGTTAAGAAAATCTAACAATTTTCTCTTTACATCTTAGAAGAAATTCCACTTAAATTATGTCCCATCGACCCGTATTTCTTCACTCTTCACGATAAGATTTTGATACCAAATTAATAACAATCAATTGAATATAGGAACATGGTATGATAATCCATCAGGCGTACGGCAGTGAGAAGGACATTAACGTGTATACGGCGGTAAACCTTAAACCGAGTCAGATTTTCATCATTGGCAAAGTATCCAAGAAGCATCAAGCTATGGCGACAATATTATACGACGGGTATGCCGCTCATTTGAGCATACTGCAAGCGCACGGGGGTTCACGGCCTGCTCAGGGCAATGCGCGCATGGTGCTTCCCAGAGGTCAATTTGGTTTACCAGGACAGAATACCTCTCTGCGTCGGCGAAGGTGAGTTTTTCTAGCGATGCATTCCGGCAATATCGTAACAAGATATTTTCTCCCACGCTTCGCTAAAGGGTATATCAAATATCTTTTTTGCCGGATTCTGTTGTTCGTTACGCTGAAAACGTTGTAGATATGCATTTACTGTGTTCCGGAATCAATTGCACCTGTGATTGTGGCTGTTAAATTCACAATTAAGATAACCGATCACTTTTGCTTATTCTTACAACACTTAGTTTCTTATTGCAATTTTTCTTCTTCACAACAATGTAGATATCAGAAAGCTTTTCTGAAATATCACTACTCGAAAAGTATTGTGTTGAAAACAATATTGATTTGTAGTAAATAATTAAAATAGTAATAGTTTAATTTATTTCTTTCTACATTCAACCGTTCAGTAATTATAGAAAAAGGAGAAAAATTCTATCGAATTACTCAAGAACGAAGAACTGTTCGTTCGTTTATTTCGTTAACATTGGTGCAACTGACTTTCGAAGCTACAAGGGGAAGATGCAGTCAGCATCTTTGCGAGAGCGAGTTTATCCTCTCAACCCTCTGTTGCCCAATTGTTTGAAATTGCTTTCAAACGCGAGTATTTTTTGCCTTATGTATTTCTTTCACTCTGATAGTATCGTTAAATCAATTGCCGGTATTGCAACCGACAATAATTAAATTGTTGACTCAACAATTGTTCGTAAAAATTCGAGAAGCTGTCTGATGAACTCTTTAATCCTCCAGAAAATATGTGTTTTGAGAGAGGTGGACGCAATTATATTATATATTTAAATTAAAGTTTATTCAATAAGATTTAATAACAGATGTGACAAAAATGACGCTGAATTTTTTACATTTGCCCAGTTTGGCACAGACTATTTTTTATGTACCTTTGTTGCGGTCAGGCAAGAAAGGGTTGAGAAAGGACACCTTGTGCGGCGTTCGCGCGCGGGGTTGCCATAGCTGTTCAGCTAGCGGCAAAGTGTGTGTGTGTCCTTTGCGTGTGTGAAAACGAGCACCGGCTATGTTCCAGTAACGACACAGCGGTGAACTCCCCGGCGCGCAACAGCGTCTACTTAAAGCGGAAAATCTACCTTACTCACATCTAACACACGCCTATAATCTACCTACAATTTACTTACTCACATTGGTAACTATCTAATAACCGTCTACTGCTTAATCATCATAGGCGCCGGCGGTGAGCGGTAATCGTTCTCCAACTTACCCCAATTGAATTGAGAATTTAAGTATTCTTAATATTTATTTTAATATTTATTTTAATTTCATTATTCCACTACAGCCTCCGGAGAGTCACGGTTTCCTCTCTGGTTTCGTTGCAGTCTTTATAGGAAGAGAAATTGTAAGCCTCTTGCCCGATCTTCATTTTGGAGAAGACTGTTCTAAAGCTTACTTAATGTTGTTGTCATTGAATTTAATTCGATTAGATTGAATAATTAATCGGGAATGCGTCGGCGCCTATGCCCTCCGCCTTCCTCAAACCTCTATCGCAGAAATCGCAGCGCGATCTTTTACTGGTAGAAAGATCATACAATACAAATTCGTAATCTTTTCGCACAGTGTGCATTTAACGATCCCATAAATCCCAAGTAGAACAGAAATTCAAAATAATGTCAATTTGACGTCATATTGACCAAAACATGATGTAAATTGATCAATATAACGTCAAATTGGCCTTATTTTGACTTTCTGTTCTACTTGGGATTGGCAGCGACTTACATTGAGATCCATAAGAACGAGTCTGAATTAGACGCGTTTAAATCGTATGGATTATTATATATGGGAAGGATATTGAACGAAGGAGAGGAACAATTGAATTATAGAATGTTTGTGATCGCCAGGTCGGATCGACATACTGGAGGTTCCCGGAGGTATGCAAGTTCGTTCCCGGGTCCCTCCAAAAGTGCGGGAAGTCGGTCACCGTAGGGGTATACCCGGGGTTAAATCCCAGGGAGTCCCCACGAAAAAAGGCCGGATCGACGTTTTGTAATCAACGTGTTCCACTGTTTCGTTCTTTCCTCACGACCGGATCTTTTTACCATTAACTCGCGCTGCACCGGCCACGTCCCCACGCTGTCTATAGTCAGTAAAGTGGAGGCCCACTGATCGAATTTCGCTGACCAGTCTCTTGATTGCAGGTACCTGCTATGAGGATATGTCGCGTTGTCTCAGCGTAGTTAAATATCACACTTCTCTGTCTCTATCTCTCACTCGGCGAAAAGCTGTTGTCGCCATACCTACGCTCAAACTCATTGTTTGCCTATCGGCTAGTACACAATGTCCAGGATCTGTGGTTAATCCGATCTATGACCGCTCGCTAGATACGCCCGGGAAATAGAGTCGTTTTCGTAATCCTCCCTGAAACGAACCGGTCTCAGTTTGCGACGAAGGTAAACCGCCGTCTCACGTTCCGCTTGAAACTTGTTAGATGAGTGTTTTGTGTCACAGAATGCTAGATCCACCACCTTGACCGTCCTGCGTTTTGTGTGTCTCTCAACTGATGGGATTTTTTTACCTAATATCTTAATACCAAATTTAAATTGGGTCCGCGGGTTCAGAACTTATACGATTAGAGGATATTTTAACTATCCTTTTTCCATAGGATTAAAAAATGTTTATGTCAATAATTACTTAAAAATACAGAAATGAATTTTGTAGTGATTTATTGTGATTTAATTTTTTTGTCTAGTTTTATTAACATTTAACAATGATATAGACAGCAATTTATAACAATTTAATAATAATGTAGATTTAATTATGGTGTATACTCTTCATGAAATTTTTTCAGTAGTATTAAAGTAAGTATTAAAATTAATCATAATTAATATTTACTAAATTGTAATTTGGTAAATATTAACATTTATAATCTTTCTTTAAAAAATATAATCCAGGAATTGATAAAATAATTTTATAACAAAAAGCTATAAGTTGTGAATCTTCACAATTTTTGAATTGATCGGGAGACTTAATTGCTTAACTTTTATAAGTATAGTTATTTTTTTGACAGAAAAATGATAAAATTAACACATTTATCATGCTGCAGTTTACGTAACACAATCAAGTCAAATCAAAAGATTCTGATTAGATTAGATACTGGGTATCCCAGTAAAGGATGGCAATCTTTTGTGGACATGTAGAGTAGTAGGTAAAAATAACTCTATAAATTTCTATAAATTTTTTTTCTACAACGCATCTTTACCGAGATATTTGTCTTTAAAGATAAAATTTCTGAAGCATTTTCCTTAAATAACTTTTAAGTCACTCTTCTTTTAATTTTAATAAGTAATTATTATAATTTATATTTTAATTCAACGTTAAGAAAAAATGTAATAGTGATATAAAAATTTGTGTAACGCTATTATATATGTAAGTATATATATATATATATATATATATATATATATATATATATTATAGAATATATATATATAATATTATAATTGCTACATCGCACGTTATACACATTTTCATATCGCTATTATACATTTTTGGTAACATTGAATTAAAGTCACGTAACGAAAATCTTTTCTTTCTTTTTTGAAATATTTAGTTTTACTCTATCACGCTGGCCATCCTGTACCAAGACACCCTGTATATACGTATATTAAGAATCAACTGGATGATCTTTCAGAGATAAATTATTTCCTTGGTGGTAGATCAGGCTGAATTGTTGCTTGAAAGGACCACAGACAGCACGAATGGGGATGCGATAGATTTACAGGAAGACACCATCAGTGCACGATTATCATATATGTGAATGTGCAAGTTTTTAAGAATTCACGAATATACCGTGTGATCTCTGTTTATTAGAGGCAAACGTCGCCCTTTTCTCACCCCTGATCATGCATTCTCCGCTGAGCCAATCATGATACACGCGTGCAAATAATCTCGTCGCTCTGAGCGGTTCTATTCCATTCCATAGGTGGCGGAATCATGGGACAAACGATAGCACACGTTAACGAGAAAGCGGTATCAAGAATAATAAAAAAAAAAGACTAGCCGAAATGTAAGATGAGAATTCAGACAACTAAGATCTCTTTTCTCTTGGCGCGCTTGTAGAAACGAATCAACCGATTAATTAGAGAATTTGTCTCGCGTATTTTTCGCAGCTGTGTTTTTTTTGCTACCTCCATAGAGAGGGAAATCGTTTTGCCCTTTTCGCTTGTCTACTTATGGTTCTCTTCATAGTACTGGCAACAAATGCGGACTCGAGAGTTTGTAATATCAAGTACATAGTTACGTGGCTTATTAAAATTTCCGTCTAACAAATTATTCTGCAGATGTTGACATCCTGCGTGTGTGATCAAAAGAAAAAGATCTTTATGGTGGAAGAATCAAAATCTAAAATTTTTGTAATTACACAAGATGACCTATTTTAAGTGACGCATTGATTTTTCTCGAAAATTAAGACTTGTATCAAAAAACATTTCACAAGTTGTTTTATTCAAAAGGGGACATAAGATGGTACCATTGGTTTGACCTTGGGTGAACGTGCCAAGGTCATATGAAGGTCAACTTAATTTTTTTAAATGGAACCCTCTATTTTTCATTAGGCACTCTTGTAGCTTATCTCGAGAGATTTCCAGAACTATAATAAAGTATTTTTTCATTAAGTACTTTTCGATGCCAATGGTACCATCTTATGTCCTTCTTCAAATAAAACAACTTTTGTTTGAAACGTTTTTTGATACAAGCCTTGGTTTTCGAGAAAAATCAACATGCCTCACTTAAAATGGGCCACTCTGTATATGAGGGAATATGAGGAACTGTGTGAAATAACAACTTTTTTCTAGTTGCAATTGTCTGCCAGAGCTATGCTATTTTTAGGATCGAATAACAGAAGCTTGGACAGAATCGTCTCGCTTAGTTGAATGCTTAGTGCCACGATCCCCCACGTCATTCAAGGACGACAAGATTTAAATAATTGTCTCGCTGTCATCCACAGGGCGGACAGGTGTCTTCCGTCTACGCATCTGGTTCATTATCCATTAACACGCTTCACAGATGTGTTATACGTCACGCTTTTCCAGCAGTACAATATACCACCAGTGTAAAACACGCCGCTTTCCCACTGCGCTGTTTTCATTCATCCGCTTTCAATGGCGATCCATTTCACTCGCAAGCGAGTTAAGTTACAATACGAAGCACACTATTCTATATGGGATGCAGAGCGAAATGTATAAACATAGAATGATCTTGAGAGTTTTGCTCGAATATTCTTTTTGTATATTTAAATTTAAATTGATATCCTTTCAAGTGTCAATTTAACAATTGAAAGAGTATCAATTTAAATTTAAATATACAAAAAGAATATTCGAGCAAAACTCTCAAGATCATTCTATGTTTATAAATTTCGCTCTGCATCTCGTATAGAATAGTGTGCTTTATATTGTAAATGTTAAGCGTTACAAAATCTCTAACGAGTTCTCGAGAGAAGTCTAAAATGTAAAATAGAAAAATATCTCAAGCAGAGAAAGTTAAAATAATATTAATTTGACGTTATATTGACCGAATCAAGACATTATGACAAAAAATAACATTTTTGTCATAATTTAGTCGATATGATGTCAAATTGACATTGTTTTGATTTTCTGTCCTTGGGACTTCTCAATTTATTTCCTTTTGTCATTTATCGTAAGGTTTAATTGAAATATTTTATCTCGAGAAAGTCAAATAAATTAGGATTTCTGAAATTTTTGCTGAAGAAAATTTTATCCTTAAATTCGTCAAAGAGTTCGTTGTTTTTTATAATTATTTATATACATATAAATTATTTGCATCCTGTAGATATCTGTTGATGTATTTATGTACGAGGTATCGAGAAATGTATACATCACAACAGAAATGAATAATGTGCAGACGCAAGTGAAGTCATTAATCGTTTCCAGCCTAAATGTTATAGAGGAGGGATAAATTATTGTGCATTATTGTGCTTTTACCCAGACGCGATAAACGAATAAGAAATATGTATCACTGCTGCTTCTTGCACATGTCGCACAGCACAGAAGCGGATTGCACAACATACTGTCTGGAAAATAACCCAATTGATAATTTTATATGGCATTACCAGATTGTCGTCACTTTTCTTAATATCCATATTCAGACAATGTCTAAAGACGCATTGAAGTGTCTTTAAGATGTTATAATCCAGACAGCACAAAATCTCCTGGGGACGTACTTTGGACGTCCCAAGGACATCTGTGCTGTTAGGGAATGTTCCCTGGGAACATTACACATTTTTAAACTAATTTCCAATCGCTTTTCAACCAGCATCAGTCGATATCTTTCAATCCATTATTGTACATTTTGCTATTTTTATCGCATTTATGTAATAGACAAAACTTACTCTTTAAAATTTTTTATTAAAGAAGCTTCTGTTTCCAGGATTGATTTACCATTCATTTCTGTCGCACAATCGATAGATTTTAATTAGATGTGCGAATAGTTTCAAGAATGCAATATATACATATACATATATATGTGTATTAAGCAGTAATCGTAGTTGCGTGCTGTCAGTCGTGCTGATTCGAATGACAGTGCGCCAACGATAAATCATTCATCAAGATAACTTTGGGGCGCTTAGATCCTTTCTTCCCAGTGCAATGTCCAAGTTATAAGAGTAAAATTTACAATTTCGGAATTAAAAACATAATGAAAAATGCATTTTTTAATATAATTGAATATTACATAATAATTTGTCATGATATAAAATATTGAATATAGTAGTAAAATAATTCTAAAATAAGGATATGAAATTTTTATCTATCTATTCTACTTATCTATGACATCTGAAAATTAATCCGAGGTGAAATTCATCTCTCCATGGGAAGAATTGAGCTTGCTAAACGTTCCTCGGTTGTCTCGAGAGAAGGAAACTTATGACTGTTTATTGACTATTGCCGATCGGCAGCTCTTTTAGGACAGCGAAGCGTGCGATCTCGCAGCCACCCTTAGGCAGGACGTCCTCCCCGTTGGAACGATCAACCAGCGTGGGCCACACGCCTGCATCAGCCAGCGTTCATCAATCAGCAACAACTGATAAACTCTGACGATTTGCACGCTGCCGCTCGTTCTTCGAGTCGCGGCGGTAGCTCGTAAAGGAAGGACACGATTCTTGGTTCCGTATCCGGTAGCTTCTTTATTCCGTAGATCATTATATTTTACGACCTTATAGATTTTTACGCCGTGTATTCATGACTCACAGCAGTCTGGCAGATATCTCATGTTATAGATCTTTTACTATCCTGTAGATGACGTACATATATAAGTGTTGTTGTCTCGTTTTGTTGTATAGGTATACCTCATATCGTAAATCTCTTTGATCTATTTTCGCAGATTTATATGTATTTATAGATAGGTATTATAGATACTTTTTAGCGTTCTCGATATTGAATATTTTTAGTTTCGCGCGCGAAGTGCTAGTTCCCGATGAACCTTGGAAATCTCACCTCGTGTTTATTTGTTTCACGTTTTATACTATGTTGGACCCTAAAAATTCGAGCCTCAATTCGAAAACCTAGAGGCTCGGGAATTGACAATTGACAATGAAGAAATTTGTATATACGACTCGCGTGCGGATGAGCGAGTGTAATCAGTTTAAAAAATAATATAATCATACTGAAAGTTTTTGTGATTTCCAGAATATTTTGATTGTTGATTTATCTTTATCATTTTCTTACAGTTTCTTACAGTTTACGTTAAAAAATACACATTATAAACTGAAACATTTAATAACATTTCAGCAAAAATAGTGAGTGATATCGTTTATATCCGTGGATTCAACATTTAATTAATTACAAAGACATTGGACATTTGTGTTTCTTTATGGTACATTTCAAACAAAATGTAAAAATCAAGTAAATAACTGAAAAGCTTTAGGAAAAGTTTTCTACGTTCGCTCATCTGCGTATGACCTTGTACATGATAATTTATTTATTTCTCAATCTGATCTTACAGATTTTTTATTTTATATATACAGAGTGATTCATTTTAATCGCCCTGGGCGATTATCTCGTAAGGGAGGTGAGATAGAGAAAAATGTTTCATACAAAAAGTTGCAGGACGTAGAGGGGGAAGTGTGATAGTGACCTTGATTTTGACCCTCAACTTTATTTTTTTAAATAGAAACCTATATATTTTTTAAACAGATTCTTAATTTATGCAAAAAATAAACAATTTTTGTCTGAAACATCTTTTTATTTAACCATTATTTTTAAAGTTATTAGCAAAATTTTAATTATAATATATTACGTGATGGTTTAATTTAATTATTAAAAGAATGCTGCCATTAATTAAGTGTTATTGGATGTTGATGATATCACAAAGTACGATTGCAATGAAATGAAATTATTGTATGTGTGTGTGAGTTGGACTTTATGTTGCCAAAACAAATTTGATATTTTATACGAGTTTGGTATTGAATTTTGTTTCAAATAAATGCGTTAGAGATTGGTTACTATCCGGTTCTTTGATGAAAAATATTCGTTCAATTTTGATTTGCTGATGTCGTTCGATTTCTGCATGCGTGAAACGCACACACGTTCATGACAACAATGCCTACCACACAACAACAAAAATAAAAGCTTATCTCTGAAATGACCTGATGGTTATTATAGAGGTCAAGGTGACCACCACACTCTCCTCGAAACTCTACAACTTTGTATTGTTTCATTTTTCTATCTCATCTCCTTATGTGATAATCGTCAGTTATTAAAAATGAATCACCTGTACATATATATATATATATATATATATATATATACAAATTTTGATTCTACAATCTTGTATTCTCTAGACTTAGTTTCATGAAGCCTTGTACAGCTTCTACCATGTAAATGAGACTTCTTTGTTGTATGAACTAGCAATCGTCTCTTTGGAGCACCCTCCAATAAATAGTAATTTTGCTTATATAAAAGGATATAATGTCCAAGATTTATCTTTTATATACTTTATGTCATTTATACTACCCTATCAGTACTCTTATTATATATCATCATTCTCCTAAGATTTTCTGTAACTAATAAAGATATGTGAATTAAAAATATATCAATGGAATTTTTGTCAACGAATAATACGAGAATATATGAACTGCTGAAATTGTTACCTGAAGCCCCCATGTTGTTGGCTAAGAAGAAGTAACGTAATGTTGTCTGTGACGCTTAGATAATTATGCAGAAAGTTACATTCTACCCATTGCCAAATGCGCAGAGAGAGCATCGTAACAATACGTAATGCTCTGCAAAGTCCGCGTCAAGTTCTTTCAGGGCTATTTCCTCGCGGAGAGACCTGTATCACGGTAAAGAAAGGCAGTAAAATGAGAGGACAATGCTTAGAGTAGCACCTATTTAATTAAACACAGTAGTTACTTGTTCTCTTGGTGCGATTATTCATTTAATTTTACAGTTTATTCTGTTCTACATGTAATATTCTACGAATATCATTTAATTGTTCTAAATCACGTATATTGAAAATATATTTTATGAGTTTACATACATTTGTTATCAAATTAATGAGTAGCAAAACTGCAATAAGTGTGAGAATTTGTAATTGAAAAATTGATACAAGACAATATTAATGCAGTAATTTGAAAAATGATTATTTATCAAGAATGCGATAATGAGTGAGGTAAAATGATTGATTTGAGAAATGAGAAAATCTTTTTAAATCGTTATCCTAGTAGGACAACGCGCATAGATCTGTCCCTCCCCTGAATCTTTTTACGACCACAATAATCTTAAAGATTCTGAAAAGAACCGAGAGAAAATTCAACGTATCTGGTTGAGAAGGTCGGGAACGTATGCATGAGGTTGATAGCTATCAGATGTCCATATAGACAGCGCGCGCGTGACAAGCGGTACAAAACTACTATTACATAAAGTCAAGTAAAGCTGTGTAGCTGGCGATGTAAATATACGTTAGAGACATTGCGGTAAATAATTTTCATAGCTTTTCGTCCAGTATAAATGTAGGGAGGAGAAACGACATCATATTTACATGACTGATGCTTCGTCGATGAAAGCGTGCCAGGGAAACGCGCGAGTTCGGAGCTTAGATGAATCCTGATGTTGATTCTCGATATGAAATTCCATTTCACTTGTCTGCAGATCCTTCACTTTAGGGAGAATTTTTCTGCAGATAATGCAGAAAGAAAGAAAGAAAAAGATTTGTCTCTCAGTTCTGAATCGCACGATGTGATGGAGGCAGGAGGATATAAATTAAACGGCGTTCACGCCAACTATCACAATCAATGTTGTAGTAGTAAATTTTTCCTATATGCGATCTGCTGCGGTGTTCCAGAGTTTTGAATGGAACACCGAAAGTGTTCTATTGTTCGCAGGTTGATCTCTTTCTGCAGAAATTAACGATTCATTTTCTGCAATCCTTCCACTTTAAGATTGGTGAAAGATACGTGCGTGATATGTCTTCAATCTCGCTCTCAAACCAAAGTATTTTAATTAATAATTATTTCTTTTAATGATCCTTTTTACTTTTAACTTATATTAGTCAATAGAGATCAATATTGATACCAGAAATATTAAATGCTTCTGTTCAATGGAAGCCGTCAACAGATTTTATTGTTGTGTGTCAAGTATATAAATGAAAGATTAAAATTAAAAGAGACAGATACTGACTTTTTGTCGTTCTTGGACAATTCTGTGAACGGAATCGAGCGCGACGAAGGGGAATGGAGACACTTGTTACATTGTTTCACGATTCACGTTAATCTCCCCATCCTGATACAAGCAGCATTACGTATTGCTCAAACCGTTATACTAGCCGTGGTGTTTGCAATTTCATGCGTAAGTTAATTACCATTATCACAATATTGACTGCTCTGTATTGTTGCAATATATCAGGTTTCATATATTAAGGGATGTTCACGCATAAGTATAAATATTAATGAGAAAATATGTATGCATATGAGAAGGTTACAAACTGGAGATATATACGCGTAGAATGCATATACTAGTAGGTGCAAAAGTGCGTGTATGTGTATACATAATACATGTGCATCTTTACTGAGGTGTCCAAGTGAGTCCTGTGTCGGAAGGGGGAATTTTATTTTTGATTTGGCTATGTTTCTTCGAAAAATTTTGCCACTACTGGCAGAGAACCTCCCAAAGTTCTCTTCTGATCCTAAATGAAACCTGGACACGTGGCTCTTCTTTCCAGACGACGAACGTCCGAAACGAAGAGAAGCAGAGACATCGAAGCGAGATCAATTTTAAGATCGTTCGTGTGACTGAATGACGTTATTAGCTTCTTTTTAAAATGCTTCACAAACAATTGCGACCAAGATTGCTACTATAACAATCGAGATTAATATTTTATTAACCAGTTTGTTGGCGTTTCTAAAAGAATTAGCTTGCACTCCGCTTCTACGGCTAAGGCCTAATCGGTCACACAGATAAGATATGTCATGCCACCGCGATTTTTGTTGATTATTTAAGTTGATGCACAAGAACCAGTCAAAGCCGTAATAAAAGCGTTGATCCTAGCGCGGCGCGTAAACTGTAAATTTAATATATAAGAATCTTGCTGCTATGATCCCAATCAGACAAAGTGGACGTTTATGCCTTTTGACGAGGATGAAAGCATCGAAGGTAAAAACCACGGAAATCGCAAAAGCTAACTCTAAGAACAGCCTCCCATACCGTAGTATATACACGATACTCAAGTACGTCTGCAGACACGTAAAGTTGCAAGAGAATATTTTACTTATACAATATATTGAGCAAGATTACATTGTACCGAAGCGGTAACAGAAAGGAGTATTTTTATGAAGAAGACACAACGTAAAAGTGACATTGTAATAAACTAACCAAAGAATCATTATTGAAGCCAGTGCCTCACCGTGTAAACAATTGCTCTATATATATGTTATATATGCATATAATGTTGATCAGATCATGGTTCGGTTTGGTTTTCTCCCACCCCTTTCCTTCCAACCCCCTGAGATCGAAATCCGTTGCAGCGAGAGATTGTTTCTTTTTCCAGCTAAGGATAATTTTGATAGAGATGTATGTGAAGGGATAAACTGTATTCTGCACTTCTTCATTGATATTAATAAATGATAAATCTATATTTTCGTTTCTTTATCGCTGTTCACGTCGCATCGTGAACTTCTGCACCTTTTGTATTCTTCACAGAAAAAGAAATAATGAAATATACACAATACAGGGCGTTGAAAAAGGTTAAAATATTTTAAGGGATTTAGTATGCTCCAGAAATAAGTCGAAAGTTCCATGGGTCCGTAACAAGCCGTTTTTGAGATATTTTTATTTTTGATTCTTTATTTAGTTGTTTAAAAGTTCACAGGCATGCAGAGCAACGATAACTTGGAGCAATTATACCGTGGGCAGGAACCCCAAGTGTCACAACTGAATGAACTAGGTGCAGTGAGTATGAGATTCTTTTTATGAAGACAGTATTTGTATAGATATGGAAGGTCATTTTGAGCATTTTCTAATAAGACAAGGTAAAACACCAGCTACTTCTTGCATAAATTAGAATAAAAATTTTAACATAAAATAAAGAAAAGAATAAAAATAAAAATATCAAAACGGTTTATTTTGCGGTAATCCATGCTTTATTACGATTTTCGACTTATTTTGATATTATGTTAAATCACCTTTAAAATATTTTGTCAACACCCCTGTCTATTATGTTTTAAGTTAAATATAATATTTATTGAAAACATTTTTGAATTAACAAATATTTTGCTTGACAGCTCAAAGACCGCCACATATAT